>VXBQ01007193.1:197934-223667 GCA_013400175.1 Phainopepla nitens | reverse complement strand
AAAAAAAAAGAAAAACAAAAAAAACCAACCAACCAAACAAAACCCTTATTTCTGGTACAAATCCAAAGCAAGCTCATAAAAATCAAGGCATTTACTCCAGTCTGTCTGAGAACCATCCCATGTAAAACCGATTACAATGGATCATCTAGTGAATCTTTTAACCTGCACAGTGTCTATAAAGATCCTGTATTTTTATTGCTATGAATAGTAAGAGCAAATATGACAAAGAATACTTAGGTTTTTTCTTCATTTGTGTTCATGGTCCAAGAGTGTGCGAACCAAAGTACTACAGATTGCCAGAAGGTAGTCAAAAAACCTCTCCATCTTTCCTCTCCCCATTGCTTCTTGCTATCAACAAATAGGTCTCAAACAGATCTAGACAGCCTCCCAACAAGAAAACTTTTGACATCTTAGTGCACATCACATGAAAAGGTAATGCAGTCATATCAGCAGAAAACACCCGTCTGTCAAAAAAAGCCATTCAGATTGGCATAAGGTGTGATAAAACTTCCATAAAAACAAATTAGAATTCTTACAGCATAGATAAAACCCATCTTTTCAATTCCTGTTCTTCTCAAACTGTCAGTTTTTGGGTTGAGATTTTTTCCTGTAAGGCTGTCTGAAAATTATCTTATAAAGTTATGCAACTGCTTTACTCTAATAGGTCTCTTGATGAAAAAGTTACATGGACAAGGGAACTCCACACCTAGCAAAGAAAAATCTACCCATATTCCAGAGTTATGCTGGACAACTGTGAGTTCAGAGCCAGTAGGATAAAATCAAACAATCCAGTTTCATTTGCTTTTCGTATGTTAGAAAACTTAGTAAATTGGTTTGCATAGTCATCACACCTCATTCTTGGTAGTCATTGTTTTCAAAGAATAATACCAGCTTGGGCTCTCTCCTAGTCCTCACCCTTCTTTTTATAAAAGCCACAGGAAAAAAAATAGGTTGAAGATGACAGGCAAGAAAGACTAGTTGTCAAGAGGCTAAGGTTGTCTCAGTGTCTCTTACTCATTATTTGTCTGTCACTGAGAGACTAAACAAGACACACAGGCATGAAACTGCCAGATCTGACTCACTCATTTTTATGTTTATAAAGACAAAATATCTTTATGTTTATAAAGAACAGTATGAGGAAATGCAATCAAAATGAGGTGTATGTTCTGCTACACAGCACTGCGTATATTTAAGAAGGTTGCTATCATAGTGGGACAGAAAAGGATTCAATAATTCAGAACTACAACAGAGGATACTATGGTTTAGTTTTCAAATTTCTTCTGAAAGCACAAAACAATTACCATCTGAAATGGGTTTGAAGAAACTTTATTTAAGGTAATTATATTTTCTTATGATCTCTTTTTTTATTTTCTGTGAAGGAGCTTCATCACTATGGATAGAGAAGGCCAGCCTAAATTACTACCGGTGTCATCTGTGGCTTACATGACCTCATTATGCATGAGGTCAGCACGGATTTTTTTTTCTGAAACCAACAAAATACTGTGGATTTTTCCTGCTTGGATTTTGTTTGATAAATTTAGGATTGGCCAGCTTAGAAGTGTGACAGCTGTGAAATTGACATCAAAGTATTCAAGAAAATGAAAAGCAAACAATTTGAAAGGCATAGGATTTTTAGCTACCTTTTAAGAACCCTGTTTTGTCTGCTTTTGACATCTTTACTTACCATCACATGTTTAAAGACCAATGCCTGGTACACTTCCATGAAAGATTCTTTGTAAAAAGTCAGTATCTGTGCTATGTCAATTACAGAAAAAATCTGCAGTGCAGCAAATGTGGGGAAAAATACTGGCAACTGTGAAATTTTGGAGTGTCAATAACAAGGTAAGTAAATACCTCTATTTCATTAAATATTAATAATTACAAAACTGTTACAGGAAGATTATTAATCAAGTTATATCAAAATCAGGCTGAATACAAATATGCATAGTTTAGCTTACCTCAGGGGAATGAGATTGATTTGCTCTTCTTGAGAATCCATCTCCAAGTGTAGGAACCTAAATATATCAGAAAATGTCTGTGAGTATAAACCTAAACCTTGCCTGACTCCCTAGTTAGTTCCTCTGATGTAATTTTGGTTTTTTGAATTTATGGAATTCCTTGTGATTTGTGGGTGCTTTCTGTCTGTCCTAGGTCATCCACTTGATAGACTATTCTCAAGGAAGATGCTGAATATTTTTAACTTTATAATTTCCTACTTTTTTGACAGAAAAAAGTATTCCAATAAGAAGCAGATTAAAAAAAAAAACAACAAACAAACAAAACCCAAAACATTTAGATATCAACAGTTTGACTTAAAAAAGGGATTGCTTAGCAAATTAAAATCTAGAAAGCATGATACAGCAGGAAATTGGGAATATTACTCTGAATAATTGGTCCTGCATGTAATGTTTTATTGCAGAAGCTCTTGCTGGCTAAGGGGAAAGCTGACTTGACTGAATGTTTTCCTGTAGATTGCCTTGTGCTACCTTGACATATAGAAAAAAAAAAAAGAATGGTGAAATAAAAGGTGTTAGTTCAAAAATAAAGTCCTATATTTTTAAATTATTTAAATATTTGTTCTACCCCTGTGGCAAGAGTACCTGTCCCACCTTGGCTGATATCTGGTAGCCCTAATTGTGGCAGGTACACAATTGCCGCTCTTCCTCCCCCTTCCTGCCCCCCACAGGGGAGGGAATAAAAAGTGCAATTCCCCTTGGTCAGCAGGCTGGACCGCCTGCCAGTGAGAGGCCTTGGCCCAGAGAAGTTTCCAGGCCATGGATGTGTACAATAATGAGCTCCAAACCAACCAGGTTATAAATGACAGAAACCATGTGCAGTTTTCCTTGGAACAGCAATTCTGTGATGGGAAACCTCACCTTGGGGCTGGAATGCACTCAAGATGACTTCCAGGGACTTTGTGCCTTCATCCCTTTGCCAGGTGAGTGACTGTTTCTACTGGGCATCTGTCAAAGTGAACCCACCTTCTGGGTACCCCTGAGGAAGAGGCCTCTCATGCATGTATGAGTGCAACTGCACTTTGGGTCATCATTCTTGTCCTTGCAGGAACAATAGCTCTAACTGGTAACACTGAACTTGTAACTGCTTTGGAGTATAATCATAGTTGCCCTTCTTTTTGTTAGATTAAGCCATTGGTTTTTGTTGCAAATTTATATTTGTTCGAGTGTGTAACCTTTGTGAAGTTCTTTTTGTGTATGTCCCTGACAGTACCCCTTATAAAATGGAAGAAATTTCTTTTAAGGATCCTGCAGTTGAACTTCGAACTTCTTTAGAATCAAAAAGCCAAACTATCATGGCAAATTGAACAATGACTATATGGAAGGGACAAGATTGAATATTTTGTCCCTTGTCTCATAGGGTCACAAAATTATCATAAGGATAGAGCACGTCTCCTGTGAGGAATGGAGCACGTCTCCTGTGAGGAAAGGCTGAGAGGACTGGGATTGTTCAGCCTGAGGCAATGACAGCCTTCCAGTAACTGAAGGGGCCTACAAGAGAACTGGGGAGGATCTTTTTACAAGCATGGAGTGATAAGACAAGAGAGAAGGGCTTCAAACTAAGACAGCAGTTGAGCTCATGACTGGGGATTCAGTAGTTTGTCATGGCCAAGATAAGGAGCATTTCCAAAGTCAGTTCTTTCCTTATATAATCAGCTAAATTCTGAACTATCTATGTAGAAGAGATCACTGCATTAAAGCTCCAGAAACATTGCTGCTGGAGTAGGAGATTATAGCTGTTTTCTTTATTAGTACTCTAAGTCAGGAATTTCTGACGTATATTTACATGTTAAGTACAAACTGAACAGGTGCCTCAGGCTACCAGAAGTTCAAAGTGATGTTTAGAGGAAATGTCAAAAACACCTTGGAGAGCCTAATTCCTAGAGTGATTGGGGAGAGAAAAGAATAACTTGAAAATTCTAGAGAGGAAAATGCTTCCAGATGTGATTATCCAGCACAGAAGAGCACCTTTTTGGGTTTTGTATGCATGCTTCACAGTGTAAGTACCCAAGGCTCTTGTCCTTGGACTTAGAGGTGGTTGCAGTGACTTTGGGTGGAGAATAAGCTTCCCAGCCCAAGCTACTCCAGAGGATCTTGGAATTGATCTTTTTATCATAAAAGCTTTACTGATATAATACCTATTGAATGGCACGTTTATCTTTCTTGTAAGGGTATAGTTCAAATTGTGCAGATTTGCACAATTAGTTAGGAGATACTAAGCATTTGCCAATGCGTAGTGGTGCATTTATTAATTACAAATACTAGCAAAATAAATTCATAAAGGAGCAGCAAATTTCTGATTTGATCATTGTTAGTAGTTTAGTCCAGGTTTTGGGGTATCCAGACAATTCTGGAAGCAGAGTAAGAAATCCATGTCTGGGTGAACCTGCCAAGCCAGATGAAGTTAACCTTCTGCTTACATCCTGGATGGTAATGGAAGAATATTATCCTCAGGACACCTGAACTTGTCCAATTTTGCCACTAAGCTAAAGGTAAAACTGACTTTCCAGGGAGATCTGCACTTTTCCCACTGATGTCTGGTGGACTGAGAGATTCTAATTGAAAAACAGCAAAGCAGGTTTTGGATATTGGCACAGGATCTAGAAGTCCAAGGATTTCCCACTTAGTCATGGGTATGTCAGATGGACTGAGCTGGGTCCAATAAAAATACAGAACTTCTCAAGATGGAAAATATTGTACTAATGAATCCCTTTGAAAGAATAGGGAAGGATTATGTGATATGGGGAATTGAACGGAACACCATACTTCATGCCTTTGCAGCCTACCACACCATTCTGGAAAGGAGGGTGTCAAGGTATGGAAGGCTAACTAGTAATCCATATCTTTTATATTTGACCAGGAGTCCTAATTAAACACCAGACTGGCTGTTTTATAGGGACATATATTAGAGGCTACATTTAATCATGTTGGTCTGCTCAGTCAGAAGGAGCAGCTGACAAAAATAATACTGAGGTCAGAGACTTTAATAACAATGGACCTGCTACTGAAGGTGTCATAACACTGCCGCTTCTCAGATATTTCCTTTTTGGTTGTTTTTTTTTGTTTGTTTGGTTGGGTTTTTTGGGTTTGTTTGGTCGGTTGGTTGGTTTTTATTTGTTTGTTTTTGTTGGTTTGGTTTGGTTTGGGTTTGTTGTTGTTGTTGTTGTTGTCCTGAAGAGGCCAGTGAGAAGTAGATGATGCCATTAATGCAAACTTACCTTTTTGAAAGGTCATCTTTCCATTTGAGGTCAATGTCCAAGTCAATTTCTTTGGAACAGTGGTCCAACAGCAGTCATTCCCAATCATTTCATTGGCATTCCAAGTGGCATTCTAAGTGGCATTCTAAGTGACATTCTATTGACTACTTAACAAAACCTACTTAAAACAAATAATAAATGAAGCTTAACAAGATTTCCAGCTGTCACATTTCTTGTGCAATTCTGAATTTTCATCAAGTATGGAAGTTCTCCATTTTATTTTTTTGCCTATTCTATCCAATTTCTAAAAACCTATTTTTTTAAACAGAAAATTAAACTAACTTATTAAAAATGTTTAATATTATAAATAAAATAAGTGGGAACACACTGAATGTACTCCATGCTACACATATAATCTAAAAAAAAAATCTCGATATAATACACACTGAATAGGAGATACAGGGGATAGTAATTCTTCTGAAGTCCTCTAGAACCTAAATGTCAGAGATTTGGAAAGTAAAAAATATTTTATTAGAGTAACATCTGTAATGAATGCTCTGGACTATAAAGAAACAGAAAAAGAAATACTGCTTTGTTTTATACCTAAAAATCCTAAGTATTGCTTCACAATCTCAAAAGAGTTTGGATCTTTAACTGAAGAAATCTTCTAACAGATAAAACATTCTACTCAGACTCGAAATTTTTGTCACGAACAACTACATGTTGCTTTGTAATGTTTGTGAAATGTTTACTTTCACTTTTATTAATAATATAGACTTCTCACTTTAAACCAGAAATTAAACTGAGTTCTCTAGTCTCACCCAGTCAGTGACTCAGTAACACTCTGAATTATGCTGCACTCTCTTTTTCCTTCTTCCTTTCTCCTACTCACCTATTTAATGGTGTATTCCAGCCTCTAGGAGACTTCTATCCACACAGATTTTATCTCCATCACTGCAATGAGGAGGAAGATAATTATTCATCAAGTGAAAATTTTATTATTTTCTAGACAAACAAGCACAATTCTAAGACTGATAAATGTGTAAATTGGTATTTAAGTAGTGTTGCAATGTTTATACCTCAGTCAAAAATTGCCACTCAACATCTTTTTTTGCTATCAGTAACAATAAGCAAAAAAAATAAGTTTTGAACTCTTGGCTTCTCTTTTGATGTGTATGCATACCTCAAGGAAGTGCATATCTTCTTAAATGGAAGAATCCCAAACAGCAAAACTTACTGTCCTCTCAGTTGAAGTGTAACCAACAAACTTGCAAATAAGCTACCTTTTTAAAATCTGTTCTGATATTAATTTCATTCTAGACCTTATTTTTATACCTATGATATTGAGAGTGAAGCTCAGAATCTCTAATTGCATCTCAGAGAGAGAGGAGTGCTGCTGATGGTGCTCAATGCATTTAATATCAAGAATTCTCTGTTCAAAGATTTCACCTGATAATACATCAGAACTACACTGAGGTTGTATAACACTTGTCAACATATTTCTGGCAGCTGATTTACTTGTTAAAACCCACAGGAACCAATAGGAAAATTATTATGCCCTAATTATAGTCAAATTTCAATGTAGATATTTTTTTTTGCCTTATAGTGTTTCTCTTTGTCATGTGAAATATTTTCAAGTCCTCATCTGCTTGCCTTTGGAAATTTCATATCTCTTCACAGATTACCAAAATTTAAATACAAGGTAATCAGATATGGTATTAGATGTCAAAATTAAATATTTGGTTTATAGATAATGACCTCTCAGCATATATGATAGGTAGATGCAATTATAAAATGGGAGAATATGAGAATTATCAATAGCAATTTACATTCCTCAGGCAGCCAGTTTTCAGCAAGGAATAATTCTATAATTACATTTGGCTTGAAAATGCCTTGCTAGTTTTTTAATAAGGTCTCCCAAACTGACTGAGCACTATTATTTCATTGATTTTTCTTTTTTTTCAAAATGTTAGGAAAAGATTTCTTTGTCACCTATCCTAGACTTGGCTGGGATAGACTTAAATTTCTTCATAGCTGCTTATATGGGACTAGGTTTTGGATTTGTGATCTAAAAAGTATTGATAACACACTGATGTTTTATCCATTGCTGAGCACTACTTACACACCGTCAAGGTGTTTTTACTTCTTGCACTATCCCACCAGCATGGAAGCTGGAGGTGCACCAGGAATTGGGACCTTCTTGTGCAGAGGAACATCTGATCCTAACTGACCAAAGGGTTATTCCATATCATATGATGGCGTCCTGGTTTCATCTGGCATGGAGTTAATTTTCTTAGTAGCTGGTTCCTTTTGGTTTTTGGTTCAGATTCAGAACAGTGCTGGTTACACACTGATGTTTTGGTTGCTTTGATGTTTGGTGTTTAAGTAGTGCTTACTTTGAATCAAGGACTTTTCAGTGTCTCATGTGCACAAGGAGCTGTGAAAGAACATAGATGGGAGTCCTCCTTTCTGTTCAGTAGTGCTTACTGGAGCTGGCAGTATACCCACCTGCTGAGGGGAAGTAGTGAATTAATGCCTTCTTTGGCTTTGCTCTGGCTATGTGCCTTTTGCTCTCCCTATTAAACTGTCTTTATCTCAACCCATGAGTTTTCTCACTTTTACCCTTGCACTTTATTCCCCCATCCTTTTGGGTTGGAGTAAGTGAGTTGCTGTGCTAAACCCCTTAATTGCCAGATAGGTTAAACCATGACATCAATTATTCTATAACTTTTTGGACATTCAAACAACCAGGAACTATTTACCCCTGTGCATTTTGCTTCATTTGTGTTTTTCCTCCAGAATCAGAAGCATCATATAGAAATATAAACTTGAATAAGGACATCATATATTAATTCATACTTATTTAACAATTTTGATTCACAGTTGATTTTAATCTGATTATCTGGTTGTGCTGCACTTTGCCCTAGAGTACTTAGTGAAAACGCATGTCAGATATCAGAATATAACCAAATATGTCCCAATGGTGTCATAGAGCACACACAGTCCAGGAATACAGAATACTCAGTCAGCAAAAGCATGATAAAGGATCTGCTACCCTGCAAAATATCCTGAGAAGACAAATCAGCTTCTTGGTGCAATTTTATAAGCCCTGACACAACAGTTGAAATTGTTTGTATTATACTAATCTCTTTTTTCTTAAGGGCAATGTCCTGACATAAGTCTCTCTTATTTGACTTTAACAAAAACATTCGTGATAAGAATAAGGTTATCTGCTCCTCACTTTTGCTGTACTCAATTCATGTCACATTTGAAGATATGAGATCCTCATAAAAACCATTCCCATCTTCTGTCATTTCAACTCTGTTCTTCCACCTGCACAGCTCCTGTTACGTCTAATGCCAATACAAAATGGCTCACGCAGAATTGACATGATGAACCTTGCTACTCAACATCTTTTAAAAGAAGGGACTGCTCATGAAAACCATAGAAATTTAGTAATAGTAGCACCCAAACTGGGGTCCAAGATGGATTAGCAGGCATTTAGGCAATCCAAAGAGAACATTTGTTTGATTTGTAAGTGGCAGCACACTATTGCACCAGACCTTGCTAGGAAAACAGAAACATGGCAAATGCAAGGTGAGAAGTATTGGAATGAATAACTCCAACACAGAGATTGTGCTGTACTTAAACTGGCCATTTATACAACAACACGTCCATGTTATTAGTACTAGTGAACTATTAAAAACAAACAAATAAATTGTTGTGTTATTCCCTAAAAACTGTTATTAATGAGATAACTTGAGGCTTACTCTTTTGTTGAATTCTGTTTACTTGTTTTGCCAGTTGATCTTTGCTCAAGAGACTTTAAGATGATCTGCATTACATAATCATTATTACTCTTGTACTTACATAAATGATTGAAGGTTTGAGAGTGCCATAAAACACTCATAGGTGAGAAAAAGAATTACTAGTAGTACAGCCTTTATAGACCTAGTGAAGAAAAAGTAGTAAAAGGCATGAAGAAATTTAGCATCAATCAAAAAGTTTGTGAACAGAAATCAAATTTTTTTGAGATATATGAGAAAATTTGGACAATCATGGTTGTTTGTACAAATGATAAAAGTACACTTTCTCTGTGGAAATATTTTAATACGTATTGCACGTCAGCAGTATCAAAGTTAGATCAGCTCTGAATAAAACATGCACTTTGAACAAGTTTTCTCCCAGCAGGCATTTAAAATTGTTTGAAGTGAAAGCATTTAAAGTACCATCTGATATTCCCACACAAATTCTAAAGTACTATAGGTATTCAAATGACTTTTCACATAGAAGTTCAAGGAAAAGATAATTTGAAGGATAAAGATTCAGAAAAAATCTTTTTAGATTTGTGGTAATTGTGATATATAAACACAATCAGAAGACAAGTGAACTAGCAAAATTCATGTTTGGACTCTAAGTATATATTTACATATATAAAAAGGCCCAAACATAATTTGCTTAAAAAATAAGGTGCAAGGGAAAGACTAGTTGAGAAATCATTCTATTACTACACAGGGATTTTTAAAGTCAAAACATAAAAATCTCTTCCTCTAAAAACACTACATAGAAATCTGACTGAATAAATTAGTTTCTTGTTTAGAAGACAACAAATGCTTCACAAACACCTCAACACTGATTTGCACAGCTTCTGCCAAAGGCTTGAGATTTGCAAACTTCATGAAGTTCAACTTCATGGTCAAGTTCAACTTCAAGGTCAAGTGCAAGATCCTGAACCTGGGCAAGGGTAATCCCAGACATGGGTACAGATTAAGAGAACTCACTGAAAAGAGATCTGAGTAAAAGGACTTTTGGGTTCTGTTGGACAAAAAGCTTGACACGACCCATCAATGTGCACTCCCAGCCCAGAAAGCCAAATGTGTCCTGGGCTGCATCCAAAGGAGCATGGCCAGGAGGGTGAGGGAGGGGATTCTGCCCCTCTGCTCTACTCTGGTGAGACCCCACCTGCAGTGCTGCATCCAGCTCTGGGGTCCCCAGCACAGAAAGGACATGGACCTTTTCGAGCAAGTCCAGAGGAGGGACACCAAGATGATCAGAGGACTGGAGCACCTCTCATACAAGGAAAGGCTGAGAGAATTGGGGCTGTTCAGCCTGAAGAAGAGATGGCAGTGTTCTGGTATCTGAAGGGCGCCTAGAAGAGAGCTGGGGAGGAGCTCTTTTGAAGCAAATAGTGGGAGGCCAAGAGGGAAGGACTTCAAACTGAAAGAGAGTAGGTATAGATTAGATATTAGTAACTAATTCTTTACTATGAGGGTGGTGAAGTGGAACAGGTTGCCCAGAGAAGCTGTGGATGGTCTATCCCTGCAAGTGTTGGATGGGGCCCTGAGCAATTTGGTCTAGTGGAAGATGTCTCTGCCCCTGGCAGGGTGGTTGGCCTCTGAGATCCCTTCCAACCTAAACCATTCTATAATAAACTCAGCTTAGCTGAAGCTAGAACCGATGAGAATAGTCTAAGAATGAAGAAATGAGGAGACATCTGCATCTGCAGTAATTCAAAGGGCTATTTTCTGACAATTTAATATTCTTGCAACGTACAGTACATTTGATCTGAATAACCAAACTAAATTTTCTGCCTTCTCTATTAATTCCCTTTTTGCTTATTTTAAACAGCTTAAAAAAATCATTTATCATATGGATAGTTCTGAAATGATATGGAATTTTATAGAGAGGTTATACTTTTTTGGCTCACTTCGCTCACAAACACTTTGTTATCCAAATTATATCAAGGCAAGATAATTCTAAACTAAGATCTGACTCATCATTTTATCAAGTGGTGAAAAACATATTGAACTTTTAAAAGTAGCTATTGCTCAAGAAAACATTGATTGATACTTATACTACTATTCCTTTAAAATATAATCATTACGCATGGAAGTCAGCCTTTTTTATCTACAACATACGCAATTTATACTCCAAAAGGAAATTAGCCAAGCCGCTAAAATGTGCACAGGAAAAAACCATCTGCACAGATAAGGATTTTTTCATTTAAGTGATCACAAAAATGACAGCCCCTGAAGTGTCTTTGTGCACATCAGGAATTATCCTAGACTTGTTCAATCATGCTCTGCAATGCTGAACAATATACTTGTTTTTATACGAACCGTAAGATCTATGGCTTGTGTTTAGTACTCATTTGAAAGGTACTAAAGCAGAGCCAATCATTGTACATAAGATGAAGCGATAGTTTAGGAAGAAAATGTGATGGAATGGTAACAAAAAAGGGCCTTTGTTAACCACAAGGTGATAAGAAAAATACTTCGACAATAAGTAAGATATCAATTTGTCAAAACTAAATTATAAGAGCTGTTGAACTGGAACCTAATAAATGGCTAATAGTAAATGTGACAGGGAAAATAGTATCTTCTATTAAACTGTTAGAGATATGTCAGAAATTTCATTGCTTATTCAACATTATTGGATGAGTGCAGATAAACAAAATAAATTGCAGAATTTTTTAAGGTTTCCTTAGATTGTTTGCCCATCCCTGCTTCAGTTTTTTAAACCTACTCAGCACAATCTTTGTAAACTTTTGACCAAAGGGACTATTTCACCCAGCCTTGACAAAGCAATAAAGACCACAAATGAGAATCAAATTCCCTCAGGCTTTGTAGAGACAGAGCAAATCTCTGCAGAGGAAAATGCAAGAAGAATGCAGTTATCACACATTGTTTGTCAACAGACATTGGCCATAAAGACATGCTGATCTACAGAGGCAAAGCCATTCCTGTCCTCTGTCTGATGGTATATGTTACAAGTTTGAGGAACAGCTAGGATTGAATGAAGGGAAGTGACGGAAGAAACCCTGGAGTATATAGAGCATATACCCATAGGAAATGGGGTGTTATTAGCTATATGTTTTTACAGGATGTTCTGTCTGCTAGGATGTGAATAAACTAGAACTGACCTTGACAAAAAAAGGGTTTGGGGAAGAAAGAATGCTTTTGGGGGAGCAGAAGATATGGCATCAAAGTGTAAACGCATGGATTCATATATCCTGAAGTACCATCATATATCAGATATAAAAAATACTTTGTTTACTTCTTCCAACAATGGATAAAGAAGAACACATAACACATTAAGGGAGAAAAAATAGTGACATTTCAGAAATCCTTTAATACTGTAATTTCATTTGCATTAGTCTCTCGTAATTATTCACTTTGATCTTCTGAAACAAGAAGCTCAGTTTGAAAATGATCTCTTAGACAAAAAGGCAGTTTTAAAAAAGTGAAGGGGAAATAATATGCGCACTAGCAAAAAAAAAATTCTGACTAGATGACAATTATTCATTTACAGAGGAAAATATTACACATTACCCTACTTGAAAACCTGCTTTTAAATCAAGTTGACAGTGGAAAAGTTACCATCCTCAGTGTTATAACTGTGAAAAGAGATCACTAACTATCCTGAAGTGAAATACAAGGCCTTTAAAATTAATAAAAATATACCATCTGAAATTTTGAAAACATTTCCTTCCAAATTATTCTTTTCAGTTAAGCAAGAGAGGAACCAATTTGGGAGAAGACAATTTTGTCACACAAGCCAAAACTCATTCCTGAATGGAACTTGACAAGAAATTATTACCTGAGATAATTTGTAGGTACTTACCAACTTTCTACTGTCAGTTCTACCAATGCCAAGTCTGTTAGTAATTTAAATATTTCCTAACATAGGAACCGATCCACTAATTCTAAACTCACAAACATCTCTTACAGTTTTATCACAGTAGTCTTAATTGCATTAGATTACATTCAGTTGTTTGAACAGTCACCCATTTCAATGTTATATACAGAAATAATTGAAAGAATATTTTTTTACCTTGAAAATTCATTCATGTTACTAATACATTCAGACAATCCTTTGAAGGAAAGTCATTTCATCTCATTTCCCAATTCATTTTGAAAGAACTTTTTTTTATATATAGAAGTTTGGATTCTTTTTCATTAGGTAGAAGCAACTGTTCAGAATTAATCATTATCAACTGGATTGTTGCTACTAAGAAGATCCTTTAGTCTGATGGTGGCTAATTCCCACTAGACAGAGAAGCAAACAGAGGCTCAGCCTCATTGCAGACCCTACTGCCAAGCACAGCCTTTCAAATTTTACCATGGTCCTTGAGACCTAGAGGTGTAACTTTCTCTTCAGATCCCTGCTTAAAACTTTCTGCTGCCCACACAGAGGTTTAGCTACTTATGTTAGAAAGAACCCAGCCTTGACAAAGTTCTGATGTAAAACTGTATTACCCTAGCTCAGGTTTCATTAAAATTTTAAACAATGAGAAAAAAATGTCAAACTCTTTCAAGATGAATAAGTTAAAATTCCAGACAGAGGCTAAAATGACTGACATGTGATCATTAGTAGCTAAAAGATGCAAGAGGAAAAGCAAAACCAGGGTATAGTATAAAATAATTTAAATAAATGGGGAGACTGGTTGGGAAACATTTGGTCAAGATGGTCACTTCTCAGAGAAGTCTGCTGCATCCCGGGGACAAGAGTTAAAAAAAAGGATGAAAAAAATTTCTACCATGACATGGCCCTTGCATTATTGTTTTTTCATGCAGGAAGTGATGAGTTGCCATAATAAGTCCAAGGGCAATCAAGAAAGGCTTCAGGGCCTAGGCATGACAGGTTAAGGAATCAGGCACACAGTATGTTGCGGTGTGCCATTTTGTGTTTAGTTCTCCCTCGTTTTAATGGTTTCTCCCATGGCTGTTCCCCCCTCTTTTATCAGGATGCTGGTAAGCCAAGCACCTGCCAGTCGACCCTCGCGCCTTCCCTGCTTTCCAGAAAGTTCCCTGCCAGTCTCCCCATTCCCCTCACATGGGGTTGTCAGTCCTTTCCTGACCCCTCCCAAACTTCTAGAAACTTCTGTGTCCATTACCCTTCCCTTGGAACATCATTTGTTGATGTATGTAACTCCCCGCTATGTTATCCTTTATTGGTTGGTTTCATACATAGACATGCCTTATGTTCCTCTCCCGCTATGTTATGATTGGTTCCACGGTTGTATCCACCCCCAGGACATCCCCTGTATTTAAGTTGGTGTCAGCCCTTTGTTCCCCACTCTTTGTTGTATCTACCCCTTGTCTGCCTCCACTCCCTGGACCCTGCAATAAACCTTCCCCTGGATCAGCACAGAGACTCCTCCTCATCCTTCATCCTTTCTGGATGCTGACTTCACCATAAGGCTGCACAGCCTTAGCCGTTTCCCCGAAGCTCGCGCGTTTGGGGAGCGGCCCGCTCTTGGGGCCGGTTCCCGCCTGCTGGAGCTGGCCGGGTGGGCCGGAGGGCCAGGTGTCAGGAAGCAAGTGGGCCGTGTCAACAGTGTTCTCCTCTATCCTTCCAGTTGCAGGGAATGATGAGAGAAGAAACAGAAAGAGCCAGCAAATCAATACCTTGCTGGTGTCACTGGCAGAATTTTGGTTTTTTTTAATGACAGCTCAGTCTATATAACACCAGGCCTACGCACAACAGATGGGGTCCACCATTTTTAAAGAAGGAAAAGGATCTTCACACAAGGGTTAGCAGAGCTCACTGAAAGAGTTTTAAACTAGTTTTGATGGGTAAAAGGGATAAAACCAGGCTGACTAAAGAAAATATATTCTCTTAGTCATATAGTTTAGTTTTAAGTAGTCCTGCAAGGAGCAGGGAGTTTGACTTGGTCCTTATGAGTCACTCCCGGTTTGAGATATTCTATGATTCTATCTGAAGATGTATGAACACAGTCACCTAAAAGAGGAGTGGCAGCACTGTGTACTTGAATTCGCACTCAGTCCTACCTATTACATCAATGGGAGAATCGCTAACGGGTTCAATATATTTATAATCAAGTTTGAATAAATGAACAAAGTAATTGAAAAAAAAGAAGAGTTTCCATTGCTGGAAGACAGTGAACAGGATAAATCTAACCAGGGTAAATATCAGCATGGGAACCTTGGAACAATGCACAAAGAGGCAAACTGAGAAATTACCAAGAAATTATTTGTATTATCTCCATCCTTCTCTCTGTTTTTCCAATCAACACGCACATACCCCTGCTCCCTCAGTTCTCAGTTCCACTCTCTTAATAAAATCAATAGTGATGAGTATTAACAACACCAAAGTTTCAGACTTGGGCAGATCAAAATAGCATATGTAAATAGATGTATATGAGATACTGGTGCCAGTATGATGCATGCTGGTTTCCAGAAACAAAGTAAAGAAATCATTTCAAAGAAACTCCATATGGCAGGCAAAGCTGGTCATTCAATGCTTATGTTTGTCAGAATATGCCAAGAAAGGACCACAATAAAATTCTACTAATAGCCACGTATCTGTGTTAAGCAGCATGACAGATGATGCCATGACTCTTATTCTCTAAAACATACAGATAAAAATTACTATATTTAAGACTATATATGTTTAAAAAGTCCTTGCATACTTTAAGAGTTTTTTATTATTTTCCTAAATTAAAGAGTTAATCATCACAAAACATTACCTATTGTTCAACTAGTTTTGAACACCTGTCAAGTCTTCTAAACAGACATTCCCAGGAGATTCTAATTTGAATTTTTGATACAGGCTCTGAAGCTGAAACCTTCTCTCCAGCTCACATGGCTTCCAATTCTCTGAGCATGAGAAAAGCACATTGCAAAGAAAATATTCTATCCAAATTTTTTGCTATCTCATTTCATAATACCTAAAAGAGTAGGTCTCAAAGAAATCCAAGCAACTTTCAAAGAGTCTCATGACGGGATGTTGAATGTAATGCATGCTGTGGAGCTCAGAATTGATAGTCTAGTACATGTTTTAAGAGACCAATAACAGAAATTATTAGTCTATGTACAACACAAATAGCTCAAATTACTACAAGATAACCTCAATGACACAATTAAAATTTTTTCTTTGGAAAAAAACCTGTGTCTCTACCCCTCTGTTTTGGTGTTTTTCTCACTCTTCAGGGCTCCTCTGTCTTCTAAAGAGGAACATTCCAGTTGCAAGCAACAGAAGTGGAGGACGTTGTGAAAAGGCATAACCCTCCTAAGTTCTCCCCCAGTGGAGATTCCGTATTTACTATCTATGAAAGATATTTCCTCCTCCTCAGCCCTAAACCTGTGTAGGTTTCTTTTTCTACCTTTCCTCAGAAACTCTTTGCAGCCTTATCCCTGGGCAGCATGGCTAGTGCTTGCTGGTAACCTCCAGCCTCTGGGAAAACCTAGGCTGAGTTGACCATGCAGCAATGACCACCACTGTCAGAGCATCAGCACAACTGGTATTGCACAGCCCTGCTCACCCCGAAGACATAAGAGTCACCTCCAACAGCCAGGACAGCCAATGCCACCCTTACAGGGCCCGGGTCCCACAGGCCCCAGACCCTGCCTGCTGGGGTACTGGGGAATTAGCAGGATTATGCCAGTGATGGCAAAAAAATTAGCATTGGCTCTGCGCTGTGTGCAGATCCCATACTTCCATTTTGTTCTTCAGAAGCATTACAGATTTCCTGCAATCTCAGTGGTGTCATAACTTGACAGGAGCACTGTCTGCAGCCATTTCCTGCATGGCATCACAGCCAGCACATTTTTAAACTGTGCTTGAAACCTTATTTCTTACTAAACCTTTTCACCAAAACAAAATTCCTGGACTTATCACATTTACAGAAGCCTTGTGGAAGGAAAGGGGAAATTAAGTTTTCTCCTTTGAGGCAGACAGAGCAGAAATGAATTTGTAGGAGTTTAGCTCCTACATTAGGCACAAGATATCGTGAAATATGTCAAGAGCACTGTTCCTGTGAAATTTTTGGCATTTTCAACACCTTCAAGAGCTATTTAAGAAGTATTTCTTTTTTATAGTTAAAATGTCCTAACACAAATGGATTTATATAGTGTAACTAGTATTTTAAAGTGTTTTAAGAGACTATTTCAGTACTGGAGTGCATTAAAAAAAACCTCCAAGTGTCACTGAATATAGTTTTTGACAAGTTTAGGGACTCAAAGCTGCTTTTTGGTGCCAGTATCAGGCACAAAAATATTGCTAGGAGTTTAAACCAATGCCCTCTGACTTTACAGTAAATGCAATAGCCTTTTATCTCTGGATAGCTTGTTGAAAATTCACCTATGACTTCAGTACCTCTAACAAGCTCTCTGAACAGCCATCACCAAAAACCAACTTTGCAAACTTTTAGTTTGGAACAAATCTCAAATTACAATGTAATAGACACCCCAACAAATAAGCAAACAAAAAACCGGCCCACAGTAAGCTAGAGAGAGAAGCTCATAGTACTAGGGAGGTGATAAGTGAAGAATTTGCAGTGTTTCAAAGATGCTTTGTTTACGAACATCTTTGTAATGGGTTTTATTTAAAAAAGAGTCTAGAAGGCTGCTGTAAACATTTTACAAAACAGATCTCATAACACTGAATCTTTAATAAAAGATGCTTGACAGACACTGACCACAGTGTTTTAATTACTTTTCAGTGTAATCCATGGCAAGGTGCAGGTGCCGGGGCTGTGCCGGGGCTGCCCCGCCCGGCCCCAGGCGGTGCCCGCGGCTGCAGCGGCCCCAGCGCAGGGCACGGCCGAGCCCCTCAGCCACGGGCGGCCGGGCCAGAGCCCCGGGGAAAGCCTGGCCGAGGGAGGGCAAAACGCTGCCCGGCAGCCGGGGCTGAGCCGGGGGAACCGAGCGAGAAACAGCCCTGCGAGCCCCGAGGGGACAGCGGGAGCGGGGCCGGGGCAGGAGAGAGCCGGCGGGGATGGATGGCCCTGCGGCCTGGGAGAGAGCCCGGCGGGGCAGGGCTCAACCTGCGGCTCCTGGGAGTGTTCCAGGCTGGAGAAGGCAAAATCTGAGAAGGAAGAAATAACAGAGAGAGCTGCTAAGGACTGACCGCAGTCTCAAATTTCCCATCCCCCTGCGCTGCTCACTGGAGAGAGAAGGTAGAGGAGCCAGAGTGAAACTGAGTTTGGGTACAGTGGGCTAAGGTGGGTTTTTTTGGTCTTTGTTTTTACACGATCCAGCTCTGTTTTAATGGGCAATACATTAAACTTTTTTTTCCCCAAATTGACTCTGTTTTATCAGTGACGCTAAGTGGTGAGTTTCTGGTCTTTATCTGGGCATATCACCTTTTCAATTCTCTCTCTGATTGAGGAGGGGGACTGAGAGAGCTGTTGGGTGGGATCTTGCTGATGGCCAAGGTCAACCCACCACTTCAACAAAGCTGTCTGCAAGGCAGCAATGGTTTTGCGCACTAAATGATGAACGGCAGTCCATTCTCATAGTCTGGGCTGCCACAAACACACAGAAATTATATAAAGCTAAGTAATGTGAACTCTGATCTTTTTCCCTCTCTGATCTCACGAAAAAAATTAGCATTTGTAATAATTCAAAGCTGATGTATAACATGTCTAATTCAGGTACTGAATAAGGCAATGGCTTAAGGGCTATAAGACTGGAAACTTTCAAGTGTGTTCAGCATTAGCAAGCAATTTCCAGGAGACTATTTCTAGGGAATTTAACAGCCACAAGAGAAACTACTTTGATTTTAATGAATCATTTATTCAAGTAGAACCAGACAGCAACAACACAAGCTGAAGAAATAGTCGGGTAAGTCCTGTCCAAGCAAAGGGAATGAAAATCCTTTATCATTTGTGACACACTAAGGCTTAGAAAACCATCAGATAAGTAGTTTTCCTTTCTTCTTGAAATAAAGATTAGAAGTAAAGCTATGCAGCACTAAATGAATATCTAAAGATAGAGCAGGAAAAGAAGAGTGCAGAGTGAAAACTACCCTATATGATGCATATACGTCTATACATAGAATAGTCGAAACACATCTGTAAAAGATAACTTACCTGCTTGCTTAATAATAAAAACCTGGAAAGCCTGGAAACATTCTAGCCTTTTAATGAGCTTGAAATTATTTTAAGGATAAATAATGAGCTTCATAAGCTGCACTTTTCCAAAGGAATTTTAAAATTTTCCATCAGTGAATTATTTGGCTAACATAATCTGTAGATTGACTTGAGTTTTAATGATAGCTTGTCAATATTCAGAATTCTATAATGGATTGTAATGCTTTTTAATTAACTTTTTCCTGTGGACAATACAGTAATGAATTTTACTCACTAGCTAAACAATAATGTTATGCTATTAGTTATGTTAGTTCTTTTCTTAAGAAGGAGGCAAATACAGGTGTCTGTTTACTAATTTATAGACCTTTCCACTTTGTGCCTTGTGATTTCTACCTTAAAAAAATTCCATGTGCCAGAGTAAGAGAAAAAAAAAGTCAACTATATAACTCAGATTAATAGCCATTCATTTAATAAAATGAGACACTGAACGCGATGATGGAAATTGATACCTTTTTCTCCTGAAAAAAACCCAAACAAATCAAACCAAAAAACATCCCCCTTCAAAAAAACCCGCCAAAACTAAACAAACAATAAAACTTTAACCCCCCCAAAAAACTGCAACAATAAATAGCTGTAGACTGGAGTGTTGGATAGCTTACAATGTCACTAGGAAACAGAGACGATTATAATTTTCTACATGTATTTCTTTGCAAAATTGCCCTATCGCTGGTGCCAAAGGGAATATTTCAAAAAAGAGCATAAATCAGCTATATTGGAAGTTGAAAGGTTGGAAAAGAAATATCACAAAGATCATTGCCAGTGACTTAGGAAACAAATGATAATTTTAGAGTATTTATAAACACTTGGAATAGTAAATGAAAAGAGGTTTTGAAGACTGCTGATGGGAATTCATCAAAATGAATTCCTAAGTTATATAATCCACATCTATTCCTCCTGATTTGAAAAGACTGCAAGGAGGAGACTTAAGAAAAGACTACATCTTCAAAAGAGGAAGAAAATGCTGAAGGCAGCAAGTATGGAACTCTGTCAGGCACTTTCAAGTTTTAGTATTTCACATGCATGGGTGATAATTTAGCAAAGAACATATAGCTTATTGCTCATAAAAAATATGTCACAAACAGAAACAAATCCAAAGATTCCAAGTCTATAAACAGCCTCTAATTTTGTAATGGGCTATTTCTAATTTTGTAACGGGTATAAAGAAAAGTAGTGATTAAAAATGTATGTTTGAGCTGCTGAGACATACTTTAGCAGTGATATTTGGACTAATCTCCAGAGGAAAAAAGCTGGTATTTGCTTCTGATCTTGAACAAGTCAAGTCATCATTTTCCCATTTTAATTAATCACTTGCATGTATTTGATTTTCTATTTTTGAAATTATGTTTGGATTAATTGCTACAAAGCACTAGAAGTATTTACATTAAGATTCAAGAGAAAATTATGAAAGACGATATTAGATATCAAAATACTTACAGAATCAAATTTTAATCTCTTTAAGCCTCTGAAAAATATAACAAGTTATATCTGCATGTTTGCTGCTCCAAAATGCAAGCATATTATAATTAATGTGCCAATAAGTCTGAGAAACTAAGGTCTAGATTAAGTTTTTGAATAGGACTAGACAGACTATTCCTCTTTTACTTAATCTTTCTGGTGTAAACAAAGACTTCTTACAACTCTAATCTTCACTTTCTCCTATCACTTCTCGTCCCTGCTGGAAAGTTAAGATTAAAGAAAGGACTTTTTTTCGCCTCTGTGAATGTTTAGATTTTTTCCAGAAAAATAAAATTTAAAAAAAAAATGTGACAAAATGAACGTATTTATTTATTTATTTATTTATTTATTTATTTATTTATTTTCCTTCAGTAATTACATGTGAACAAGGCTCACATCCTTGGCATCTCTAATTTTTTCCTTTGAGTAGAAAAACACAAAAATATGATTCATAGTGGATAGTTCTTAAATATCTTTTGATTCTGCACTTGAGAACTAGTGACTTTCTATCTTCTGACATCTGCCGAGACCCAGTGTTGTGAAAGTCTCTCCTGAACTGCCTTATTCTTTAAGTCCTTCAGACTTGTCCAGTGCTGAATGAGAAACAGAATCTTCATCTCCCCAGCAACAAGGAAGCCCTGCAATACACACAGCTTACTGTTTATTCACTGACTCCTGTCTGTTTCCCTGGGATTGCCCCAAACAGCATTTGTGCAGAGTATTCAGATGCAGGATGCTAGCAGATGTTTAGCTCACATTCATGGTGCTGTGCTGAAGCAATGAGAATCAGGCCCCTAATTTAGAACAGCTCTACCACCAAGACTTCTAGCTCCGAATAGTGCAGGTTTTTTTCCCTCCACACACTCTATGTAATTTGCTCCTGACGTTAAAGAATTACTTAGAGGAGAGATTTGTCCTTATTTTTCAGCTACACTACAAAACCAAACTAATGGCCTGTGTAAGGCAACTGAACACTCCTAAAGGATACAGTTATTTCGATACCTGACTAGGCGCTGAATTTCCTTCAGTACTACCACACGGTGTAAAAACCTTGAAAGAAAGTAGAAAAATAGTCCCAAATTTTACAGTAGAAAAAAGTTTAAAAGTCAGATAATTTGATTAATAAATTCAGGGTAAAATGAGATCCACCCAAAAGCTGTCTGCAGCCTTGGGAGACCAGTTTTCTCAGTTGTCAGGTGCTTTCAGACAGAAATCTTAAAGTAGGCCATTCCTGTGACTGAACTTCCAGCTTTGTTGGGACTCAGTGAGAAAAAGAGTATATCACCTCTGGAAGAGGGGCAGGCAAGTCAGTCAGATTACAAGGATATTGTGAGGTTATGTGGGGAGAAAAGTAGAAGGGCCAAAGACCAGCTGGAATTTAATGTGGCCACTGCTGTAAAAGACAAGAAGAAATTTTTATATAAATACATCAGCAATAGGATGAAGGAAAATCTCCATCCTTTACTTGCTGTGGAGTGAAATATAATTAAAAATGATGAGGGAAAGGCTGAGGTGGTTAATGGTCTGGACAGGGAAGATCAAATGCTTGCTCAGTCAGTTTGCAGAGGACATCAAGTTAGGTGGGAATGTTGATCTGCTGGAGGGTAGGAAGGCTCTGCAGAGGGATCAGGACACACCGGATTGATGGCTCACGTATAAGGTTGAACAAAGTGCTGGATCCTGCACTTGGGTTGCAAAAATCCAATGCGGCACTACAAGCTTGGAAAAGAGTGTCTGGCAAGCTGCCTGGTAGAAAAGGTGCTGGTTGACAGCCAGCTGAACATGATCTATCCTCTTTCCTTGGCCCAAGTGGCCAAGAAAGCAAATGGCATCCTGGCCTGTATCAGCAATAGTGTGGCCAGCAGGACGAGGGCCGTGATTGTTCCCCTGTACTTGGCACTGGTGAGGCTGCAACTCAAGTCCTCTGTTTTGGGCTCCTCACTCCGCAGAGTAAGCTGGGTGTATTTTGGGCCCCTCACTCCAAGAAACACACTGAGCAGCTGGATAATGTCCAGGCAAGGGCAATGGAGTTGGGTGAGGATCTGGAGCAGTTGAGGGAACTGGGGTTATTCAGCCTGGAGAAAAGGAGGCTCAGGGGAGACTTTATCATACTCTGCCCAAAAAGGAGGTTGTAGCTAGGTGAGGTGTATATCTCTTCTCTCAGGCAACAAGTGATAGAACAAGAGAAAATGGCCTCAAGTTGTGCCAGAGAAGGTTTAGATTGGATACTAGGAAAAACATCTTCATGGAAAGGGTCACCCAGAAGCAGCCTTCAGAAGGGGTGCTGACGACATCTAACAGCTGTTGTAGTTTAGCTATAGCTGGTACTGAATCCTCCTAGGAGACTCTCTGCAAATAATTGCTGTTTCCACAAATCTGTTGGCTGAAGACAGTCAGCATCTCACCAGTATGACAACATTCTCTGTTAATAAATATTTATTATTCTTGACCTAGACTTTCACCTAAACTTCATCTTGCTCTTTTGATGCTATGTTTAGTAAGTGAATTCTGATAATGGACCTCTTGGATGGAAGCTGAATAATGAAATAGGAGAGCAGAAATGAATGAGAGCATTCAGTTGCCAGTAACAGAGATTAAATTCATGTAAAGGATGGCTAGACAATGAAAAAAATCTGCGCTTAATTTATTTTTCTTATTGTTATGCTGGTTCAACCACTTAATCTGCCAGTCCACTTCTGAAAGTCTCCCAATAAAAGAAAACTGAATTTAAAAAATTGAGAAGGTTATACTGCATCTTTTTCACTTCCTAAATGGAGCTTAAGTGCTCACTTGCACATTTCAGATAGTACTCTCAAGGCAATGCAGTATTTCTCCTCAGAGATCTCATTCAGAGTCAAATTTGACAGCAGATGTCACAAAGAAAGTTTGCTTGTGTAAAATCTAAACACACCATAATCCACTTCTAAAAGTCCCCCAAACAACTAAGCATTTTCTCTTCTGAAACACAAAAATTCTATTCACTCAGATGCTCTCTTTTTCTTTGAAATTCTATTCCCTTTACTAAGGTCGTGAATTAAAACAAGTGGAAAATATAAATCCATGCATTCAGTACTGCAGTGAGAGTTCCCATACTCTCCATCAGCAAATGTATGCTTCCATGCGACATGATGTATGACGCTGAGTACAAGGATTGCATCCTCACACAATTCATTTACCCAGAGGTTTGATACCCATGCAGACACACCTTGAATTGAGTGTTCACCCTTCATATTGATCTGTGCTGGGAGAACTCAGCAGCCTGGAAGAAAATCCCAGACTTTCTGACTATACGGAAATCATCCAGCCAAAACCCAGGGAATTAGAGGTCACCTTTGGAAAATGTGGCCTTTGACTTAAAGCTTCTCAGTTTCAAAAACCATGAAAAAGGATAATTAACTATCCCTATAAAAAATGTGGAGCTCTGTATCCCGGTAAAAGTAACTCAGGCCTCTCCAGACTGAACCAGGACTATGTAATACGCTGTTACATGCTGGTCTTGCTTCCCCAGTAGATCAGAAAAAAAGGTGGATTGCCGTAACAGACCAAAATAGACCTCCAAGCTGAGAAGAAAGGAATGGTGATACTGAGATTGTGCTTTTAACTGGCAGAGGAAAGGAAGAAAGCCCCACTATGAACATCACGTGTGTTCTGGCAAGGACTTGTGGTACTTCTCCATGCTTCTCCTCTAGGTACTGTGAATGACCAGCATGAAAAAAACAGAGGGGCACTGGCAGGTTGAGCATAACAGAAACAAAGCAAGAAACAAAAAAAATCCCCTCTATTACCACCTAATATGTTCTGTATTAAATAGATAATTTGGACTGTTGGACTGTTAAAAAACCCCAACTGACTAACTATAAATTATTGGCTCTACATTGGCTTTACTCTTTAGCCCATAAGATGATTTTGAGTGAGATGGTTCTTAACAATGAAAACTGCTGGGGGAACACTGTTGTGACCAGTATATTTCCTCAAAGGTCAAGACATGCAGAACAGGGGATGAAGCAGTATTATAATATTGGGTTAATTAAGACTGATATTGTAGCTGTGCATTAGAACTCATCCTCCTGTAGATAAATACTCCGCCAAATACTCCATAGTATCCTTATATCTGCTTCCTTACCAAGGAAGCACCCCCAAACGTTATCAGCCTCCTTTCATGCAGCCTCCATTGTTTTATTTGTCCTCTATTGCCATATTTGAATCTGGATTTCTTGTCACAGCCATCCTGTTAAAATAAATGTTTAGTTCTGAATGCTACAATATTGAAATATCCATGTTAAAAACTCAGGGGATCTGCAACCATATCTTACCTAAGAAATATGCTTAGAGATCATCTGTGAAACCAATGCATTAAACTGTTCCTGTGTAACTTACTAAGCATTACACTTGAAAACAGCAATTATTTCTGTATTTATAATAAGCTGTGATTGTAAATAATGATAAAAGCATAGTCAAGTAAGCAAAACCTCCTTTCTCTGATTGCTTAATTAATTTATACATAATACCTCTTGGGCAAATAGTGCTAAGAGAATATTCAAAATCTTATTTTTCCATGTCAGAACTAATTTAAAACAGCGCATTGTTAAGGTAATATATTGCTGTTCTGTTTTTTAGAGTGGCGTCACACCTGTGCCTCCCACGCAGTGTTAGAGTATCTCATGAAAGTTTAAAAAATAAAAACTGTTACTTTTAAGTCTTCCTGCAACCTAAGAATGATTGAATTAGAGCATATTTTGCAACCTTGTAATTTCCAGGCAATTAAATTATTTTTTCACCTCAATTGTTTCTTGCAAACCCCTGCACTCGCCCCTTTCCACTCCCGTTAAATTGCAGAGTCCATTTCAGAAAAGAGATCATAGGAGACTTGGGTGTGTAGCAAAATGTATCTACAATAGAAAATACCTTGTGATGAGGAAAGCACAGTAGAAGGAAAGCTATGAGTCTGATCTGCTGAATTTTAGATAACCTGAGGGACAAAGTCCTCAACACAGGCTTATCAAAGTTTTTTACTTTTGTGTTATTGTTTTCTAAAGTGAATTGCCAGCAAAGATGAGAAAAAGGGAAAGTTTGTGTAGTGTGGCTGTGATACAAAAAGTACTCTTTGTTTGTGTCTTAGGTTGAAAAGACAGGTATCTGCTGGGGAAAGCTGGAGCCTCCCTTGGAAAA
>VXBQ01007193.1:116482-197702 GCA_013400175.1 Phainopepla nitens | reverse complement strand
CCCCCGCAACAAATGGGAGAAAAATTCCACAAGAGAGAATGCAAAGGAACAAAAGGAATAACACCCAACCCCCGACAGTTTGTCTATTTGTTTTAATCCATGACTTATACAATTTGACCTGCAAGATATAATGGTAAATTCTTTTGTTCAGCAGAAATTTAATCTCCAGGGATAACCATGAAGCAGAGTACATATATCAAAACAGACCACTGGGGTCACAGTAGACATATCTGCAATAATAAGATTAAATTAGAATGGAATAAATTCATTAAACTAAATTTTTGGAGAAAATTATTCTAGTTCAGAAGCATTTGTATTATATTCCATGGGAAACAAGTGTGATTCACACAGCTTAATTTCAAAATGATAAAGTGCTACAAAATATAAATATGTATTTGATTTTTGGTAGGTAAAACAGTGTAAAGGCTCTGAAAAATGAACTTTCCAGTTGCTATAAATTTATTAAAGATTAGATGGGGACTCTGAAAAAGAAAGGAAATTAATTTTTTAATATTTTATTGATAAAATACTACTAAGTGTTATATCTGATGTTTGGAGCATTCAGAAGATCTCAAGTGTTCCATCTTTACCAAAGGATGATTGTTGTATAAAATCACTTGGACAGAGAGGTGAAGAACTGAAAAACATTCGATTATTCAGTTGTATTTTAATTTCATTTTAATAATTCAAAAGTTAAATTACATACAGATTTGGTGTTTTTTCTTTTGTGTATGTGTCTGCGTGTATGTGTGTGTTCTTAGAAACAATACAAGAATAGCTCCAAATACTTTCTAAAAAATAAAAAATAGCAAATTCACAGTTAATTGAGAGCTGAATCTTCTGACCACATACTTGTGCCTTAATAACATGGGATTATCAAAATATTTGGAGACGGAGAGAGAGAGAGAATGGGATTGCAAAATAAAGCTGAATAAATTGACTAAATTTAAAAAATAATGGAACACATTAAAAAGGGGTTATATCTGAAATTTCACCTTTTTTTCAGATATGGATGCAAACTAAATTAAATTACTTCTTGAATCTGGGAATCATAGCCCTAATCTCTTCCTATAAATAGTTCTTTGGTCTGCATCATCTGACTGATTAGTCTCTTTCTTTCAAAACAGAAAAGTTCCATGGCTGGGAACTGATTCATCCAGTTTCTGTGGTTTTGAAAGCCTGAGGATCAAATATCATGTGAGTTTTATATGATTTAGTAGTGTATTCAAAGAACTGTCCATCCCTCAACCTGTGAAATGGAGTACAAGATGCACAAAATCAAAAAGAAAAGGCATGATAATATCCTACTGTGTGGCACCTTCCTTTGCCAATGCTGTATTTTATCTGATAGCACTGTGTGATAGATCCTTCATGTAAACATGCTAACAGTCCTCAATCTAGCGAGAAAACAAGATCCTTTTCCCTTCCAAACCCTCTGCCATCTAAGAGAACTCTCTGCTGAAAATAATGCAGTGTAGAATAAGGGAAGGAAGGAAGGAAGGAAGGAAGGAAGGAAGGAAGGAAGGAAGGGAGGAGTTCATGCACAAAAGAGCAAGCTTCTTAAGAGGACTACCAAAAATTTCTTGTTAAATGCAAGGAGAGTGTCTTCCTCATTAGGTTTCTACTCACTAATAAAGTTGCTTTTGGTGGTGATTTAGAAATAGGAGAGAAAACAGTGCTAGAAGAAGGTCTATATTTCCTACAATAAGGCATTTCAGTAATGATAATCCCTCCTCATATGTCACGGAACTTCAAAAAATCTTTTTCAATAACAGTCCTCTTCAAATTCCAATGTACCATTCTCAGAGACATCTCAATGGCTTTAACCATTTAGATTTCAGTTTACACTGTGAAATACTTCTCATATATATAGAACAAGAAAAATAATAATGAAAAAGAATTTTGCAGCTGGAAGTAAAAGCTCATTACATGACTCAGAAATGTGAGGAAAATCTGACCATATTTGGAAGAGTGCTTTTGATTTTCTGTCAACTTTGAGCAACATCAAGGATCTCTGAAGTTATGTTCTTTAGGGATAAGAAGTATGGAAGATGAAATGATTTATTTCTTTCATCCCCACATCAATTAATGACTTTATTTCTTAAAATATCAGAGGTTAAAACAAAAAAAAAGTCCTTTTCCCGAAAATTCTGCTACTATGATGGCATCACAGAGTAAAGTGAGTCATAACATGAAAAGCCTCTACTTATCATCGTACAGTAATGACAAAGTTGAAACTGTGAATAATGTAGAATACATTTTTCCCATAAAGAATCAGGATGTTGGCAATCAAAGTTTTATTACACTCTAACCTTTGAATCCAAACTCAAATTAATTCACCATCAGAAGTCTGTCAAGGTCGTCCTGCATTTCTTGTAAGTCACAGAGCAGAGGAGCTCTGTCTCAGTCACAAATTCATTTTTTTTCTGGAAGAGCTGCATTTTGTTTTCACATTTTCCCAGCAACTACATTATGATACTTGTTATTTCATGTCAGAGTTCATCTGTATGTTGGCTCACAGATGTTCCTGACAGATTCTCATGTACGTTTTCTTGTGAGAAAAGTGTTTAAACAGTCCTTGTTCTTGCTTCTGTCTTTGAATTGTAGCTTGGTTTTCCTGAAAACGTCTAGTGTTACACAGTGTTGTACTTAATGTCTTACAACATGTATTATAATGTCATATATTAATCCTACAATTAAAATACATCCCTCAAAAAATTTAATATCCAGAAAAGGTCATTGGACTGTTACAGGAAAAACCAGTGCTTACCCAAACTCTGAAAAATCATCCTCAGTTTGAATTAGAGGGCTTCTTTGCACAGATATTTTTGGCTCATTCTTGTCACTCCTATATCACAGCCTTAAATCCTTAACAAGTTACTCTTGATGCAGAACAGCAGAGCAGGCTTTCTATTCCAATATCTAAGCCAAGGGGACCTAGGTGTTTTCCAAACTCTATTTTGTATTGGTTAATAAGAGCACAAATTCTTCAGCTGTTTTCAGGAGGTAAACAAAGAAGATCGGGTAAAAAGTAAACCTAATTAGTAGACAGAGGAAGGTAATGGCATCCTTCAAGTATGCGTGGTGTTGCTCTTACAGAAACACAGATTCCACAAAAAAAAAAAAAAAGATTAAAAATCTGAAGTGGAACACAAAAGAGCATTAAAAACACACAGGTATGAGAAATTTATCCCCGAGCACCCTCTAACTCTGTAAAACTGAAGGCCATGATCATACAAGTCTTTGCTGATACAACTCCAGACATAAAATCCTGCTTCAGAGCATAGCTAGAAGCAAATTTTTCAGGACTTAAAACGTATTTGGTTTTGATAGAATTTCAAAATCCTCCATGAACCGGTAAAAGTAAAAAAAAAATTAAGTACATTACTAATTTTTTTTTTTTCAAAGAATGACCAAGTTTATTAAAAATATTTTTCTTCTGCATTTTCTGCATTTGCTTATGGTGATGCCTGCTCTGCAGACTGAAGTCTTGTACAGGAAGACTCTGTGCCTCACTAAAGGGTTAACACTACATACAACCTAGAAGTAGATCTAGATCTAGAGATCCAGCAGTCATTTGTAATGCCTGCAGTGAATGACCTAATAGCTCAATATTAGTATTAGATATTGATATTCAGAATCTGATATCCTTGCCATTTTATTTTTACTGGGTCAAAACAATGCAATTTCTCCTCTCAAACACCACTACATGCTTATGCAACCTGGTTTCTACTTTGACTTCAGTTTTTGAGAGTAAAGGTCAGAGGTTTTAAAGTCTCTGGACTTCTATTAATGAAAATATATAATTCTCAATCTCCTAAAATGCAGCAGGTAACCTAAAAGAGAACAGTGAAAACAGACAAGGACAAAAAAATATTATGACAGACATAATGAAATGCCCTTATGAAATAGGGCAACGTGGTTATTATAGTGAATTCTATATATATATATACACACATCCAGTACTACCCAGTTCATACCATCAATTATATGAGATGTCAAGCTAGGAGTCTCCAAAAGCTACCCCTTTGTTCAACTCCTCTTCAGAGTTTATTCTACCAGCAGTTAAGAAAGATCCTGATAACACCCTTGCAGGAAGCCAGCTCATCTCAAGGATAGGACTCAAGGGTATGATCTATATCAAAAGCATCAGAATGGAGTCTATAGCTGCTTTTATTACTTTGAAAAGACATTCTTCCTGTTAAATGTCAGGATTCTGTAAAATGATCCCATCCCATGTAGGGGCAAAGAATATTGTGGCTCCACCACAGAGTCCTGAGTATTTTGAAAAATCATAGCGTTACACTGAAATATTTTTGGGAGTGCTCTAACCTTGCTCCAAGAGAAGGCTGTTTTTCCCTCCTGTGGATGAATACTTTAGTATTTAACTGCATTAGAGATAAATGGATGAATGTTTATTTACAGACATTTTGCAGCACTCACAGACTATATTATTTCCTACTTCCAACTCTCATTTAAGCATTCAGCACAAGCCCCTCTTCAGCTGCAGGTGCCACTTGGCAATGAGTACTTCATGCCTCAATAGCAAGTTATAACAAAAGTGCCAGCAGTCTTCATATTGCCATTTTCCTTCCTACTTGATTCAGAAATCACTCATCGTAGAACAAATAGCTGACCTGCCTCCACTTCATGTGTACTGAATCCAGACCTGGCAGTTAGCTCCAAACACTATGTGCAGAGCCAGCCCTAAATTGCTTTCAAAATTATTATGCTTTTAATAACATTAGATAATGTCAAAGTTCTGATTAACATGAGAACAGAGTGGAGAAAAAAATGTTTAATATTGCCTCCTCTATATGTTGAACATCTATTCAAATGCCATTCTAAAATTTTAAGATAATGATGCCTGTTTTGAGACTTCATACAGTAAAATTTAGCAAACAAACTTGGGAAATCAGGCATTTGGCCAGCCATAGCCACAGGCAAATACTTGATCTGTAATTGCAATTATGGCATTTTCATGGATAGAATTGTATACATACACATATCACTGAAAATCATTCACATTACCTTATACTAAAATATTGTCAGATCATACAAATTAAGCTCACTGATGTCTCATCATTAAAGTAGATGTTCTAACAAAAACTCAGCAGAGTCAAGTGATTTAAAAGATTTCTTCTGTATGGGGTTTATAGCAAGATAAAATCCCCTTAAAGAATGAAGAGTCACTATGCCATTAGGGATGATGCATCTCAAATGAGATTTAAGTGCAAGCCTTTCTGATCCTTTTGTTGCTAAAACTCCCATGTCATCACTTTCAGGAGTTATAAAGCTTCAGTTCCCTGCAAAAACTCCCTCTATTCCATTAATTTACATTTGAATAATTTTTCCTCTGCTTTTCAATTACATGTAACAGTCATTGCTTTTCTTAAAAGCCTTTATAACGTTGCAGTCAGCAATTGCTCTGCTGTATTGTCAGAGACAGCTGTCCTACAGAGGTAAATGAAATGGTATTTGCCTGTAACAGCTTTAGGATCATTTGGGAGGCAAAATGCTAAAATGCACTGCTATCCTTCTCTCATAATTTATGAGAGACATATTTTCACATTTACACTACTTCAAGTCATATTCCCTGCTCATTTACCAGTGTAAATCCAACTTGCATATTTAAAAGCGAAAAATGTGCAGAGCACAATACAATATTCACTAAACGCAACATAGAAATGAATAATTACCATTTCTCATTAATTTTCAGTATTTGCTGTACTAGAAAATAATAAACAACTGTGTCTGGAAATACCATTTTTCTCCATGTTTAGTAAAAATGTCTGTACTAATTTTCTGAGCTATTTAAATTCAATATTTTCTACTCAGTCTTACTTCATGGTGAAGGAAAAACTAATTTAGAAAAAGAGAAAGGAGTAATGATTATTTTTGACTGTTCCCTTAGAGGCAAAGAAATGTTTGCAGTATCATCTGAGTAGATCAGTGATCTTATGGCTGAGGTGAACGAGTGGCACATGCTAGTTGAGGAGAATACCTGGGTGACAGTCCTCCATTTGCCCTGGAGCCAGATATTGGCATTCGCATTGCTTGGAATTTCTGTCTGATACGGATGTCACCTCATGAACTTCTGGGAACTGGCAGGAAAATTAGTCCAGCTGGAGGTCCTGTTCTAACATTTTTATGTGGGAAATGTTCAATTATCTGAGAAAAGTGAAGACAATTTACATATAATGAATGAGACTTAGCTGTGTTGCTCTCTGACTTAACTGATCTTTGTAACACGTGGGCAATAAATCATCCTGTGGTAGTGAGCCTTTCTTCCTAAACTGTAAATACTTGTGGAATGAATAACTCTGACTTGGGTTTGGCCCTTCTGTGTCTGCAGTGCATACAGCTACAATTCATTCTTTCACATTTATGAAGAGAAATTTCTGTTACTAAAATCAGAAGGATCACTTTGCAGCACTATTTTTCCACAGACTCCAAAAGAAGCCTCTAGTGATCAGCTCAGATGTGGACCACTAACATTTCATCTGATAATTCCCACCACAGGAATAAATATTCTCTAATATATTTAAGCATTGACTTCTCTCATCTACTTCTAGTTTCTGATTATCAGAGAACTGGATATATTAAAAAAGGAGTGCTTAACTTTGACATGTTTGTGTTTTGCTTGCACATCATTGTCTCAACTGCATTCCCAGAGAAACAGCAACTGTTCTTAACACTTTCCAAAAATGCTCTCAATGGAGCTATGTGTCTTGATTTTGTCAAATACCTCAAGAACCAGATAATATTTTTGATAGGTAATGACCAATACTCTGAATGCAGAATTTATACAGTTCCTGGTCTTAATAATGAATGGATATGGGGAAGCTAACATACTTTCCCTATTGCTGTTTTCTCACAGAATATGGAGAAAAAATATAGGGGTTTGGCCTGAATGTCTTTTCATCCCCTTTTCCCAGCAAAATTCCAATACATGTATAACCAATTATATTGCAACTATTGCAGGTAGCTGTTTGTAGCTGAAATTCTCTATTAAGCCATTAGATGTTTTACGAAACAATCTCCTTAAAATAAAAATCACATTTGTTTCACTTTTAGCTATAATCAGCCAAGAAAACTGGTGGTTAACCTGTGACTGTAGAGTTTTGTATTTATGTGTGAGATCATTAGCTCTTCTGGGTCATTTTCTTGGTTATAACAAATAGATAAACAGCAAAACTATGTCAGAGATATTTAATTCCCAAATATGGGGAGAGGAGCTCCCTGGAATATCCATGACAGATCATAGTCATGCCTTGTGTCTTTCTCATGGCAATTTCTCAGACATTCACTGATGTTAGTCAGCAACTCATTTACCTATGTTCTGACTTTTTGACCAAGTGGACCCTACCACTTCAGTGGGTCATTTTTCTTGTTCAAAATCTCAGAATGAATTCTCACTGGGAGTTATTTATGACTCTTGTCAGTCCAAGTAAAATAAAAGAAAAAATCCACTGATTCAGTAACTATTATCTTTGGAGTAAATTAGAGCTGCTCTAACATTATAAAGATTGTCAGGAGATTTGTTAGATTTACTTTTTCCACCAGAAATAAGTCAAAAGAAAAGTGTTCTTCTGCATATTCAGCCAGGACATCCCATTGTGTGATACCACAAAGGCACTTAGAGTGTGGTAGCTGCAAAATCAAAACTTCATCACTCAATGAAATAATTTTCCAAATTTATTTACTGTGTTGGAGGGGGAGAGTGGGTTGACATCAATTTCTGCTCTATGAGAAGTATACCCCCTCTGTACTGACCACATTCACCAAAAACACAGTTTCCGGTCCATTTGTGATTTACCATAGGCTCAGGAAAACAAGATTCCATCTAGCTGACAAGTCCACATCTTGGCTGGTGGCCTGGCCTTTACATTTAGTAGACCTTTGGCTCATCCTTCTACACCAGGTTGGATATATAGATAGATATGTCCCCCCCACCAAAGAGTTACCATTTTCAGTGGTTTGCTTCATACCTCAGGAAGTCACCAATAGCCTCATCGTTCCCATCGCTCCAAGCCCATTTCTGATTTTCTGTAGGTAACTTAACCTGGGCTAGTACAACATTTCATTGTACCCCAAATGGGCAGCATGGGTGTAAAGCTACAATTTTGTCTGTCCTTTTTTGTTACTTTTCTATGCCTACCCAGACCATTACAGGAGGGCAGATGTAGGCTGTGTATTTTGGGTGAGCTACACACGCACATCCTGCCGGAATGTACTTGGTTTGTTTTCACAGCACATAGCAGTCATCTAATGAGTTTCAACTGGTCAAATGTAGCCAAGTCTTCCTTACCTGAGTGATGCTTTCAAGTAGACTTTATATATGTACACTCATTTGTAAGCTACTGGGAAAAAAAAAAAAATAATAAAAAATTATGCACAGGGGAGCAGAGAACTGTACTACAAAACAGGTAGTACATATATATACACACATAATTTATTCAGATATCACCATTTAGAGGGCATCCCCTCTAAAGCATAAATGGTTCTATATCAATCCAATCCTTGATAAAGGTGATCCACTAAACAGGAAAACCTGAATGACTCATGCTTTTCATTGCCGCCATGATTAGAATTGATCATAATACTTTCTGCCTTTCACTACCTTTCCTGGAAAGAAAAAAAGTCTGAAATTGGCAACTTCAAAACTCCTTTCAGAGATGGGAAGCATTACTGTTACTGTATTTGGAGGAAGTTGTTATTTAATTTGTAAGTTGAATGTAGAGAAGATGACAACTTGTTGCTGTGAAATAAATCAAAATAAATTTGCCATACATTCAGTATAGATAATCTGTTCTATAAAAATAGTCTGCATTTTTCATTGTAATTTTTCCTTAATTCTTACATTCTTCCATCTAAAAGTAGCAAGAGATCTTGAATTTATGTATATTATGTGGGAGTTTGGTGAATGACACCCATTTCCTTTCAGTGTGCTCAAACCAGTGAAATACTACTGAGGCAGCAAGTTATACCTAACAATATATATCAGACTGTATTAAATGAAGGTTAAAGAAATTATGAATAAAATATCTTTGAGCTTAATATTCTTATAGTGTCTCTTGAATCAAAAATTGCCAAATACATTAAAACCTGCATTATCAACCAGCTGCCTCCTGGGATCCATGAAGTGCTCATATTCTTCATAGGCTGCCATCACACATCAATTGCCTTATATGTTATTTGGCCTTTACATTTTGGAAATTTAAAATATAGCTGGCCCTATATGAAAGGCTGTTTCTGTGATTCCAAGACTTTTGTATTCCAGTGCAAAGTGCCAGTTCAATACAAAAAAGGACGTGTATGCCATTATGTACCAGCTGTCTCATCTAGCGGTTTGCAGTTGCAAAATATAAAAAAGCTCTTTATTAGTCATGCAAAAATGAGACTAGAATCCAGACAGTTTTATGCTGAAAAGAATCTTTCTTGTAACAGCAGAGGAGCCATGTTTCTAGGATTTCTATCCAGAGCATTGACTGGAAAGGTCATTTTTAGAGGTCTCTGCTGGCTTTGAAACATAAATGCTCTCTGTTCTAGTATCTTTATTAGATATTTTGTCTATGGCCAGGGAAACAAAATGTTGAGAGAGAATTATTGCACCAGGAGAAAAGAAAGACAGAAGGGCAAGAAAAGACTTATAATATGGCAACCACCACTGTAACCTAAATTTCCCATCTGCCACCAACCAACATCAAACCATGAACACAAAGCCTTTTCTTTTTTTAAGCTGGGGTGTGTGAGCCAGTATGAAGGAGAATGTGTAGTATAGGTGTATAGAAATTCAAGACAGGGGTGAAAGGACTAAATATCATTGAATTGTAAATTAATAAGACATGCTAGTGCAACTGTAAAATCCTAATAGCAAACTTTATGTTTTAGTCCACTATGTGGTGTCATACGGTTTTAACTTCTGGTCATTCTTCACTTTATTACGGGAATTCGTGATGTAATCCATAATACCCAAATTCATAATTATTTGACAAGAGTATGTGAAGCCCAAACAGATGTTGTGCACTAATTTAGAACACAGAAATAAATTAGTTTGCAAATATGCTGTGGTTCTAGAGGCCTAAGAGAATTGAAGATTTATAAATGGACACTTGCACTTTGCTATCAGCTGCTGGGTGCTATCCCCTTTGAATAGGGACTGAGGACCTGAAGGACTTGATCAAAAGAAGTGCAGTTACAATATTATTCTCATACTGATAGCAACTATCATTACAACAGAAAGACATGCTACAAGATGATTTTGGACTCTTTTAATCACCAAGATTTTTATATGTTGTCTTAATGTACCAAGGCTAGTATTTTTGTGGTACATATGCAATTAAGATCTCCCTGCACTGACTGATTTTTTGAATAATGCAATATAGTTCAGCATGAAGCTTATCAAGTCTTTTCAAAAAGTAAGAAACCAGTCTCCTTCAGGTGAGGAAAAGGTTACCGTCTAGTGAACACTCATAGATTTCACCTGGTAAAACACTGAGGTAGTAAAAAGGTAAGCAGACAACAAAAAAAAAATAGTGTAAATAATTCAGCACTGAAGTAAATTTAAGTTCAGAAAAAGAAAGTTTAACATACCTGCAATGGAAAGGCCTGTTACAACAAAATAGATTAAATTTTGTAACACGACTTGTGGTTTATACTGCTCCATGTTGAAATAAACAAGTTAATATGGCATTATGAGTTGTCGTTTTTAAGAAGCACAGAAAAAGTATAATATGTTGGTTTGAAAATCTGATCAAGAAACATTTATACTTGTCCTGCAATGGTGGTTGTTCCCAGCAATTACCTGAGGAAAATTGGAGAAGCACAGAAATTGACACAATTTGACAACAATCCATAATGAAGACTGCTGCAATATGTTATTTTTATTAATGTGTTAAATGCAATTCCTTAACTATTATTAAATAGATGAAGACAGATAATCACTAACAACTAAGATTTGATATTCTATTAATTGTATTTGCACAAATCTGATATGATATGTATTTTTATAGATGTATTTATGTACATGTCATTAGATGACCAGGATGAAAAAGCAAGCAGATAAAAAGCATTTTACAGAAATAACCACTACCAGACTTACCTATCAGAACCATTACACACTGTATCAAAAATATCCATTAATTCAATATTAAAATCCAAAACAATATGTCCCAAGAATTTTTTGGTAACTATTTTCAAATCTTGAAAATATATTGTTAACATTGTATTGCTTTGTGGAGGAAACTGCTGATTAAGTCCAGTAATATACTTTTCAAGATTTATGTCTCTTCTAGGTTAATAATACTACTTATACCATGTGTTTATTACATTTAGTCTTCATTTAAGACTTTCAAAAAATTTTGCTCAGTGTCTTAAGACTCACAGCTAAAGTGATCTCTTAGAAAGCTATTTAAACCACGACGTGTTGGGTTTTACTAAAAAAGAGCTGAAGAGATGTTTAGTAAAGGAATTAAAACAACATAAACAAAACCTGCTATACCTCTCTCAAATAATTTCATCTTTCCATTCATTTCAAAGCACTTTCCAATTGCAATGCAAATATCAACTATATCCTCAGCTGCCCTGTGATTTCAGCCCACCTTGTGTACAAGGTATAATTTCAAAGCAGATTTTTCATAATGTCTCCTGTATAGCTCTCTAATTGTGGAGGATCTCGTTCTTATAGTGACTCATTATCCACTCTATCATCTTTTCTCTAATGTCAGTAGAAATTTTGGCAACAACCATGCTGCTGAAATGTTCAGCCTACTGTCTTTGATGATGACTAATGCTATCAGAGAGCCCCTTTAGCCTCTCTCATTCAGATATATCTTCTGTTCTGTGTATCTCTGTATCTCTGATCATGTGTGTCTGTATGGCAGCTGCGAGTTCTCTGGAGCTGCCTGTTTAGCGTGAAAGGCACAGCACAATGGCATTATGGTCGGGAATAGTGTTTCTTGAGGCTCTGACCCTGCACCTACATAGGGATACTTCCATTCCTGTGTTGCAAGAGTGCAAGCTTTCCTGTATTTTGTCTTCCTCTCTTCACCCACATGCCACCTTCCTCTCTCAAAATTCCTCCCTAACTGCTTATTGCATCTTTTATATTTGTATTTTGGTATTATCTTTTATAATGTTTTATATTCGGTTTGGAAACATAAACCTGAAAGCCTGACTGGAGGCAGGCAGATAGGAAACAGTGGGGAGAGTTGCTAACTGGGAAAATCCTTTGGTCCTGTGGATTTTAGAAAAAAAGAATAATCAAACTGATAAGCTGAGATTTATCAGGTTTATGGAGCTTTATTAACTGAGGTTTAAAAAAAGTACTGATATTCCTGAAAATCTGTGAGCAGTTTCCACTGAAATACTGTAACACCACCACCAGAAAATGGCATTATTCCTTCTGAATTTTGGTGCCAGCAGAGCTGTAAGAGCTTCTAGTTCTGTGTTGGCTATCAGGCTACATTGAGATTATCAGATACCAATAATAATTATATCTTTCCCCCGAGGATTACTTCAAATCAGTCATGTCATATTGATAACTAGAAATCTGTTTGTTTCAGCAGAAATCAAAAGACAGAAATTAACATTTTTCATTTCTCTAATTAAGGAAGCACTGTTAAAATGCAAACTTTTCTAAAACCATGTCTGACAGAGAAACTATTTGCAAATGGGCTTAACAATGAAGCCAGCTTTGAAAAACCTTTTTAAAATTAATCATCACATTTACATAATTATTTTATATATAACCCATAACACATTTAAAGTACCTTTGTCTACTGACTAAAACATCTCTGTCAATTCCACATTTACTCTATCATGAAGATGAAAATTACCTGAAAAAGATTTTAAACTTTATTTTAATTGAAACAGCTCCTCACAAATGTGTTATCAGCTCTAATCACCATTCCACCACAGACACCAAATTATCTTGTCACTGAATTCCAATTCTCTAATTTCAGTCAATTGACAGAAACTAATTTTATTCTTCAGTATCAAAGACAAATCTTTCCAGATCTTGCTAAATGTAAATTATTAGTAGTTGGTACTAAACTACATGCACAGGGTTTAGGGCCATTCTCTTTGAATGGACCAACATTCTCTTCAAAATGTGATAAGAATTACAGGCTCCAAAAGAGTAAAATAATTTTCCAATATAGGGTAATTTTGTTCCTGAATAAAATGAGGAACATAACAGTCAAAAGCAGAAGGCTACAGTGAGAGTCATTCAGTATTTGACAGCGGACATCTACCACCCACAAAGAACTGGAGACAGCATGAAATTACCTCTTAGGTATTTTTTTCAAGTTGTTTAAGAAAGCTTAGTTTTCAAAATTTAATATGATAACTATCAGAAGGTTTGGATGGAAACTGTATACTCCAGGATTCTGATCAATTCCTGTTACCCCTTATAGAAGCCTGCGTAATTACACTGACAAATCTGAGTACGGCTTCAAGAGCTGTCATTGAATAAATCAGGAAAGATTATCATTATACAGGGGCTTACTAACAAAACAGCTGGATGTAGAAAAGGGACAAGAGGGCCAATCTATTTGTAAAAGACACTTTGCTGATGCAAGGTGATTGGCCCACATTTTTTTCAATTTTTTTATACATAAAGAAATAGGTGCAAATTCCGTCACGGCTGTGTAGGCTTATAACAATGTAACAGAAAACCTCAGCCATGCTACGGACTGCTGCAGACACTATGGTTTTGATAACACAAAACAGATCAAAATCCGAGCTACCTAAACAGCGACTCCAAATAGACCATGTGGGAGTTTTGGCGTGTACAAATGCACAGTGTTGTGGCCTTGGCTGCTTGCATTCAGAGCCATCTGTGAAGCAGGCAGAAAGCCTTATTGTAGCTCAGCATGCCAGTGTCACAGGAGCTCCAGTGCCAGCCTAAGAGAACTTTAGATAGGCAATCTGCATGGCTACCCTAAGCACTGTCTATCCTGCACAAAGCAACTCCTTTGTCCTCACTAGTCTAGCTAAAGCAACGGATAGACTTTGGATGAACACTGCAATAAATGGTATGCATATGAATTGGAATGGGATGGGATGGACTGGGATGGTGTGGGCTGAATGGTACACACATGTATTCCAATACAGACATGTATGGTGGTTTTGAGCACACACCTGCAAAGCATACATGTTTGTATGATCAGGGAACATTTTTAAATTTTAAGGTCTCTTGGGCAACTAAGAAAATCTTCATTCTAATTATCATACAGAATATTAAAATATGTGCCAGAAGTTATAAAAATCATGTAGCCTATGTGTGTTTCATTAGTATGTTAAAAAGTTCTTGGTGCAAATGGGTACATGTGATCTTGGGATATGGTTATCTGAAAATATCACTGACATATGATTGAAAACATACATATCATATATGATATCATATGATATGAAAAGCATAGGTCTCTTTCAAGTGCTGCCAGAATTTTGCCTTCCTGAAATGTATACTTTTGCATACAGTTGACAGAATGAAAATATACTATAAAAAAAATCATTGATCATGTAGTTTTAACTATGTGCTAAATCACAAATTAGGCTAATTTTATACTGGATTTTAATGAGAAACTATTCCATGCTTTTATATGTGTACTATTTGGGGAACATGGTATGCTGATTTTAAGTTTTAACTCAGGGTTTTAATAACAAATCTCCCAGGTAAAATATTTGTAATCACAGAAAAATGCAAAAGCCGACAGCAGTCTTTATCTCTTATGAGAAAAAAAAAAACATGGCACAGATCAGATGAACTAATATTGAGAACAGATGAATCAATATCGTGACGTGTAACTGTTAATAGATAAAAACACCTTCCAGTACACTCTTGTCAATATATTATTATCATAAACTCTTCAATCCCATAATAGGCACTGAAAAGGACTGTTGTGGTTTAACTCCAGCTGGGACCCTACACGGGCACTCGCTCCCTTCCTCCCCGTGGTATGAAGGAAAGGATGAGAAGAATAAAAGTGAGGTTGAGATAAGGAGAATTAGATGAGGAAAGTAAAAAAAATGCACATACAAAGCAAAGCAAAACTCAGAATTCCTTCACCATTTCCCATGGGCAGACAGGTGTTCAGACATCTTCAGGAAAGCAGGGCTCCGTGTTGCACAGTGTTTACTTGGGAGAGAAGAGCACTATCACTTCAAGTGTTCCCATTTCCTTCTTCTTCTCCCAAGTCCACTCCCAGCCCCTTGTGTACCTCCAGCCTCCTCACAGAGGGGGTGCTGTGAGGGGCAGAAAAGGCCTTGACCCTGTGTAAGCCCTGTCTGCAATAATGGAAGATCTCCGTGTTGTGAACACTGCTTTCAGCACAAACTGAGAACATAGCCCCATACTCAGCTACGAAGAAAATTATCTCAGTGAAAACCAGCATATGTGGTTTATAAATTTGTTTCAGCTATTATATTCAACAAAATATTCAGAATTATTAAAGAAATTCCTGCAAAATGTATTTTTTAAGCTGAGAAACAGCATGAAACTTGTTTTTTCTTCATAATCTCCCATACTTAAAATACTATCACTTTTTTCCTTGGCCATTGATCTATATCTTTTCATTTAATTGTACTTTTTAGATACAAATTTATAACTATTTTATTTGGCTGTTTTTTAAACAAGTGCTGATGATGTTTGCAGCCCATCAGACACTCTCACAGTGAAACGACTGTTGTGAGTTCATCAGTACCCTAAATAGAAAAGGATTGACTAAATAATGGCTGCGTAATACTTTTGTTACCTGCTAGAAGTCGCACAGAATGAAAAAACAGAGTTGTATCACCCAGTACTCCTATTTGAATTGGCCAATTGTATAGCTAATATACCTATTGGCAATATTATTAACCCCAGACAAAGGAGCAGTTCTACAGGTCTGCTTGCAGAGTGGATATCTGTCTCTTTACACTATCCCAAGGGGATTATCTGATTGCTGATTATGCAGGACATGAGCCATATTTTTCCATATATTTGCCTGTGGTATTGTGGGAGATCTGTATTCAGGTAGCAGGAATATAACAAGTTTGATGGTGGAAACAGAATCATCCTTAAAAAGTACATTCATTTGTCAGGAGAATTGCTGAGGGCTTGAGTTAGTCAAGAGCACTGTGAAGGACAGCCTGAAAATGAGGCTGAGTCAGAGGCTGAGGTTCAGGGGAAGGACAGCAGCAGCACGCCAGGAGGAAGTAAGCTGGCTAACCAGTTAGCATTTATTCTACAATTTAGTTGTACAGTCTAGGCAAGGGAGGAATCAAGCAAAAAGCCAGCTGAAAGAGAACTGATTTCTTGACTAGAGAGACTAAAAGGGGTAGGGCAATTTGAGAAAGCGGTATCTGGAATCAGGAGAGATTACACCGGAACAATTAAAACCCAAAACCTAAAAGTCCTAGCATATTTACATGATTTCCCCTGTTCAGTCAAACAGTCTGCAGGTGAGCTCTAGCTTTTCAAATGAAAGCTTGGTTTATCCTGCTCTGGTACAATTTCACTCTTCACATTTATTTTTTGTCTTTGCTTTTCATAATTTCTAACTAAATAGGACGAATGGAATAACATTTGGCATGGATAAAATAAGGTCTTGCTCTGAAAAATCTGACAGATTTTATCCAGTAAGCAGCAGTATATTGATGACAAAATCCTTCTGCTCCAGGTATATGGCCTTTCCAATAAATGTGCCAATATATGCTGGATAAATGAAACCAGTATAGTAACATCTGTTTTAGTTCTCCTGTCTTGATAAGCTGTATTTATTTAAATGTTTCAGTGGCCTATCTGTCAGCAGGTGCTGCAAATTACTTCACTGCTTGCTGTTCCAAAGGGTAATGCAAAAAGGATAACTTTTTCTAACTATGCTGACATAAGGATATATAAGCTGGATAAAATATGTGATGTTCAGGACCAGCCATTCAGAGGGGACAGACTAGTTGTCACCCTAGATCTAACAGTTTCTAGTTCTCTCTAGATTTGTGTCCCATAGTTACAGACTTTGGTGTCTCGTAAAGGCCTGAGCTATGAATGAAGCTTTTCCCCAGGTTAAGTCTTTGTAAAAGAGCATGCTGTTAATTTTTGTGGATTCTTTTTCATCTGTTAACACCACGTCCTCAAGCTGCAATTTTTTTCTTTACTCAGCTTTCAAATTCAACAAAATGTTAAAGAGTTATTTCCAAGATCTTGGCGCTCTTGAAAAGTGTTGCGTTTCTCCAGTGAGTTCAAAAGGTAGAGAAAGAACTTTCCCAGCATGCGGAAAAATGCACAGAGATTACATTGTTCTCCTATTTAAATAAAAAGAGCATGCACACATTCTGAATGAGAAGCTGCCCTCAAAAAACCCACAGTGCTTAAAATTTATGCTTGCAGTAATATTTGGATTGATTCAATAATAGACAACAAAATAGAAGTTTTAAACTGTCTGCAGGAAAAATCTTTCACCTTAATTTATATTAATAAAAATACCATAGAATGAGTATTTTTATGGTAAAAGAATAAGCTGATAAAATGCTTTCATGGTTATTTAAATGCTGAATTGGAATTTAATATTCAGTAAGCTTGAAAAACCTACTTACTACCTTGCACATTTCCTGTCAACCTGACACCTCCCAGTGTTACAGCCTGATAAATAATTGTTTTGTAATTTGTGATATCACGGCTCTGTCTTAGGCTAAACCCTGCAGCTGAGAAGCTTTTCAGAGTGTAACATTGAGGTGAGCCTTGTTGGAAGCAGCTGCTGTGAGGGAGGCATTTAGAGCAGCAGCTACGAGTGGAGCAAAGGGCTTTGGGGAGGCTCTGGTGGGCTTGGAAACCAGCAGTGTGGCAGAAATGGGCCAGTGAGAATGGGTCATGCTGTTTTCAGTGTAGCTTTGGGAGCATGGTGGCAAGGTGCTGGTCAGCTGGTAGGACTAGGCAGGGTGACTTGGAGGCTGCTGGTGCTGCTGTTTGTGGTTGCTGCTCTCAGTTTGGATAGAAACTGCAGGCTCTGCTGCCAGTTCTCCTGGGCTTTGCCCAATATGCAGGCTGCTGCTGGGAACCATAGGCTGAAACACTGGAGCTGAGGGACGGTGGATAGACACAACTGGATAGACACAGCCACTGTGAGTACAATTGGTGAAGAGAGGCACACAGGGGCCTGCCACTGCTGCTCAGGATTGTGCAGGACCACATGGACACAGTGCAGTGATGGTCTTAGCATGCCACAAGACACAAGTCTCAATGCTGACTGATGCTAATTGCTCTGACACAGAGAAGACTCTGGCCACTGCTTGGATTTCATGTTGCTGCAAATATGGTCTGGGTCCTCTTCTATGGGGAGTGTGCCCTGAGCTGCTGGATGGAAGAGCAGTGGAGAGAGGAGAGAGATTGCACAAACATCAGGGAGTTTGAAGAAGGTATTGAAGCTGTATAATCAGGAAAGGTGCAGAGGCAAGAGCATGGTCTATCCAAGGCAAGGGGAGAGCAGCAGCTGCTGGTAATCAGGTTTAGACAGGTGAAGGAGAAAGACTTCAGACAGAATAGGCTGTGACTTCTGGCAGGAACACTTCCTGCTCCATCTGCAAATCTGCAACCTGAGCATACATCTAGTGCTCTGGGCATTGGCTAAGGATGTACCAGACCCACTGAGAGCTCTTTCAGAGCAAGTTGAACCCAAACAGGTTTAAAAAGGCATGTGGTAGTTATAAGAGATCCCTTCCTAAGGGGATGAAAGCAGCTGTCTGTCAACATGACCTGATTTTTCAGGCTATTTCTTGCTTACCAGTACCTCAGATCTGAGATATTGCAAAAGAAAATCAAGGCTTACCCTTGGACTAACACCCCCTGCTTCGTTTTCCAGAGTGATATAAGGGTAACCCAAAGTGCACCAAAGGTTCTTCAGAGCCCAAGGGATGCAATGAAAGGTGAGGCAGACAGGTAATGACTGCCTTTCCAGTAAGGAGGGAAAGGCTCCAGCAGAGGGTCACTCCTTCAGTAGGGCAACACAGACCTGATATGGCAAGCAGTGCTTTGGCTCCTATGATCACGTGGCTCTGTGAGCAATGAGCACTGCTGTGTGGGGATGGGATATCTGGCAGTGAGGCAGGAGTGTCTTTGCCAACAAACTTGCTAATGTAGTGACAAGTACTTTAAACTATGTATGTTTTCCTAAACTGAAGAGAAGTGAGGGCACAAGGGGCAAAATAAATCTATCTCTGTCACTGTTGAGTTAAGAACAGCAAGGTACAGTGACAATATGACTCCAAGCTCTCAGAAGGCATGAAGCATAGATTTATTGAAAACTCACACTTTATAGACAGGATCGTGCTGTCAGAACCGTATTGGTTCTCAAACAACACCCCTCATGCCATTGGTGCAAGAAGGAACAACATCTTCTCGAAAGCATCTTAGTATAAACGTCATGTACATCACATTTAGCACATTTGCAAACACCAGATGCAGAGATTGTTTTAAGTCTTTCTCTGAGCTTTCTCACCACTTCCCCAGGACTGAGCCTGTGAAAGTTTTCTGCTTCTCTCTGTGACCAGGCTGTCAGCAACCACATAACTCAGCAGCAACTCGCAAGGGATGTTCTTCCATCTAGAGAAACATGGGTATGACTTGGGGCCCAGGTCAAATACCTGTATAAAAATGGATGTAGCATAGAGAAGAAGCAGGATGAATAAGAAGTCTAAGCAAAGTTGCAGAGCTATAATGTCACTGGGATTATAAAGACAAGATGAGCTATCTCTCTATAGTGGAGCATTGCAGAGGATGGATAAAGGTGGGAAGGCAAGGAGGAGGTTGTGTTTCACATCAAGGTGAAGTTCAAATGTACAAAGGTGCATTGGAGCCAGAGAAGAAAGGAGCAGAAAACTAATGAGTAGGAGATAAGGATCAGAAGACAGACTAGCAGAGGTGATATAACAGATCTCTGCTAAGACCACGGGATCAAGAAGAAATGGATGAGGCCTGCTTTAGATGGCTGGAGAAAACCTTACTATTGCAGGCCCTGCTACTTGTGTTAGGCTTAAATCTTCTTAATATTTGCTGTGGGGGGACTAGAGCTGGTCCAAGCAATCTGTAAGAATTCCAGAACACGTTGAAGGCAACTTTTGACACAGGTGATCAATCTACTGATTAGAGAAGGTGCTCTGTTGGACCTGCTGCTCACAAAAAATAAAAAACACTGAATAAAGTCAAGGGCAAGCTTGGCTACCACAACCATGGGATTAGAGTTTAAGGTCCTGAGAGGCAAGAGGCACTATAGAATAACTAGTCTTCAGGAAAACAGATATTCAGGAACCTTTTTGGCACAGATCCAAGAGAATTTGTCTTGAAGAGAAAGGGGCTAGGAGATCTGTTTGATTTTTCAAGGAGACCATCTTCAAAGCACAAGGATTAATTTTACATAGGTCTACAATTCTAATTTTGAAAATCTAATCAGGTAATTTTTTAAAGCTGGATAAAGGAGCAGGAACCATTTTTCTAATCTATCATACCTACTAAATCTTTTTCATGGCTTTGTTAGAAAGCACAAAATTTCTATTCTTTTATCACAATTTAAAGCCTTTTGCTAATAATATTAGAGAAGTTTATTCTTTCTTTCATTGTTATACCTTTCCTGTAGTATGTCTGTGCTACTTCATATTTAAATTTCTTGAGTTCACACCAAACCATCTTTGAATATGTAAATTCAACAGTACAAATGGAAGTCTGCATGATGTTAATATGCTAACTATAAGATAACATTTTATTATACAAGTAAAACAGGGTAAACATCCATGCTAAGCTTAGCAATTGCCTGACTTTTACATGAAAATTTTGATTCAGTTAAAATTATTTATGACCTGATTTTTGTGTTAACAAGCTCTCCTTCTTACTTATTTTTGGATACTGTTTGTTTGTTTGTTCGCTTGTTTGTTTAATGCTGCTAGTGTGAGATAGCTTTGGCTTCTTAGGTTCTAACAAGTTTTAGTGTGAGGAAGGTGTATTCTTACAAAGAATAACAATTCTAGTTTTAATATTGATCCTCAAATTATTCCAATTATTTTGAAGACAATAACATTTATTTCTGTAACCCAATCCTACAGTTTATATATCTTAAGAGGCTAGAGTAGATATTCAGTGTCCTGAAAGATTTTATTACAGGTTTGAACAAGATGCTTTTACATCTGACTATTTGGGAAATGGATCTGCATAAAAGACTTTAATACATCTCTATAGCTGAAGAGCACTAATCCCAAGTAGTCATCAGCTTTTTCATTTTCTCTTCCATAAAAAGACCATTAGTAAACACAAAAATATTATAACCTAGCACTCCTGTTATCATTTTTTCCCCTTTCTTCTCTTTTACAACCTCAGAAAGCAGACTTAACAGCCCAGAGAAAACTCAGCACCAGACAGCTGATATTATATTTACTTCACACAAAGCAGGGCAAGCTACCTTCTTATTACCCAGTTAGAAGTTTGAATATGTGCTCATAATAAGGAGTGGGATATTACCTGGTATATTTTGTTCTTGCAAAGTCTTATACCTAGCAAGTATCAATTGATTACCTTCCACCACTTTCATCAGTAAATTTGAGAGAATTATGTCTTTCAAAATAAGCCAGTTCTAAGGCTGAGTTTCTTCACAAGTTATTTAGAAATTCTTTGAAGCTCTGGAAGTCTTTTCTAAACCAGCCAAAGACCTGACACATAGGGTCTTTTATCCAGTGTGAAATACAGCCTAAAAATCTGTTCCATATATAGTGATGCATGTATTGCAAGCAAAATTACAGCAAATTGTCTCTTTATTAAAGCTGAAATTATGCAAACCCATAACAGATATAAGAAAGAAAAGCATGCCTGTGCAAATTTGTAATTTCCAAAATTATGCCGGGTTTTCTAAGGTTCACAAGCCTATAAGAACATTTGATCTAGCACGTGAATGAAAAAAAAAAAGGACTTTTTTTTGAAAAGAAAGAAAAACCAAACAACACGACAAAAATACTCCCTCAAGTCATGACATATCCATGTTCATTTGTTTAAAACATTAATGACAATTCTGAGTTTACTCAAAAGTGTTTCATGATAAATACATATCCTGGCAGTCTTTCTGCCACTCTGTGATGGATTAACCCTGGCTGGATGCCAGGTGCCCACTGAAGTTGTTTTGTCTCTCCCCTCTTCAACTGGGCAGGGGAGAGAAAGTATAATGATGAGCTCATGGGTCTGGACATGGCCAGGGAGAGATCATTTAGCAATTGTCATGGGCAAAATAGATTTAATTTGGCCAAATTAGTGTAATTTATTATCAACCAAATCATAGTAGGATTATGAGAATTAAAAACTAAATCTTAAAACACCTTCCTCCCTCCCCTCTCTTCTTCCCAGGCTTAATTTCACTCATGAGTTCACTGCCTCCATCCCCTTGCAGTGGTGCATTCTTCATAGGTTGTCTCTTCTGCTACTTCCTCTGCAGTGGGAGGACTCCTCATGCTCTTCCCCTGCTCCAGTGTGGGGTCCCTCCCACAGGAGACAGTCCTCTACAAACTCCTCCACCATGGGTCCTTCCCACAGGCTTCATTTCTTCATGAACTGTTCCAGCTTGAGTCCCTTCCATGAGGTGCAGTCCTTCAAGGACAGGCTGCTCCAGTGTGGGTCCCACATGAGGTCATAGGTCCTAACAACAAACCTGCTCCAGCATGGGCTCCTCTCTCCTTGGGGCCGGGCTTCCCATGGGGTTACAACCTCCTTTTGACATCTATTGCACCACCATGGACCCTCCTGGACTGCAGGGACACAACTGCCTCATCGTGGTCTTCACCAAGGGCTGCAGGGGAATCTGCTCCAGCCCCTGGAGCATGTCCTCCCCTCCTTCTGCACTGACCTGGTGTCTGCAGAGTTGTTTTTCTTATGTATTTTCACTCCTCTCTCTGGATGCCATTGTGCAGGTTTTTTATCCATTCTTAAATAACTTATGGGCTCAGTTTTAGCCAGAGGCAGGTCCTTCTTGCAGCCAGCTGACATTGGTTCTGTCACACACAGACAAAACTTCTACCAGCTTCAGAAATGTATCTGTCTCTCTGTCTATCTATCCATCTATCTATCTATCCATCTACCTATCATCTTTTCAACTATATATTTACCTTGACAATCTGTCTCTGATCGCTACTTCCTATGTTATTTTACAGAAAGTCTGGACAAGCAAAAAAGCCAGGACAATGTATTAGGACAGAGGTAATACCTTATTTAAACCAGAAAATATAATTGGAAAAACTTTTCAGGAACTTTTCAGGAACCTTAATTTTTCCTCAGATAGAATAGATTCAGAGTTTGAAGCTAGGTACCAAGTGAGTATTCTTTAGGTCATCATCTCTGAAACATCTATGACTGTAACAAAAAGGGACTGGACGAGAATGCAAGAGATAGATAGAGAGAGAAGGATATGGACACCTGATAAGTAGTTATCTCTTAGGGCGAAGGGACACGTAGTTCATAATCTGTGGAATACAAGGAGAATAATGAGTTTGGGACTTGTTGAGGACTATGAAAATGTGTTACAAAATCATTATCTTAACTGAAGTTGTAGGGATTGGTAACCAGTAGAGCTATGAAATTTTATTTCAAAGTTTATTTTTGTAAAGGGTTTTGGGTTTGAGAAACAGGACCAAGAGATTGGAGATTGAGCTGTCTTCTGAGAAGCTTCCTGTTCTGGAAGTTGAGTGGCTTTTATTCTTTGTCAATTACGTGTCCAGATGCATTCATATAGAGAGGGATGTCTTAGTTTTACCTATTTAGTTACTCTGAGATGACTGTTCACAATATAAGGCATATTGGATTCCCAGAAGTACAGGTATAGAAATGTGGCTGTTCTGCTTTAGATGGTCAACAGTCATCTTGTCACAGTGCTAAATGTATGCATCCCATGAAGGAATGTCCTTGGTTTTTTCAGTATACCTAAGACTTAGAAGGATTGGATTCTGATGGCAAACGGAGCCTGGACGCTCCTTGGAAGCAGTGTTGCAAATTATGCAGAAAGGAAATTATGTGGCCCAAACATTATTTCATACAGACAGCTATCAATTAAATATAATATGCAGCTTCCTATACAGTTAAATAATTTCAATAAACATGGAATAACAGCAACCAATTCAAGTAAAAATGTATGAAAAATAGAAGAGTTCATTTTGGTCAAGTATGAAACAACCTTTAGTGTCTAATATGACAATCTTCTTCAATCTTCTGAGAAGTCATCAAAATCGAGAGAATGACAAGGCTATTCTTGGAATGAAAAACCTGGGATATTTCTAATGATAGCCATAAATATGCAATGTAATGGGATAAAGAAAACAATTCCAACAGTGATTCAGCCATTGATTATCACTATCAATAGATTATTAATTTCAAAATCTTTAACAAAACACAATATATAGCTTTGCAGTTTGTTTCTAAAACATTCTCTGCAAAAGAAATAGTAGAATGAAGAAAAAAAAAATTCAACCAGAGCACCAAACAACACAAATTTTTAAAAATTCCACTTAAACCATAAAATCTACTCAGATCATATTTTGTTTAAACAGATCTTTTCTGCTAGTATATAGATACGAGTCATCTATCAGAAACACAAATTAATTTTTATTAGAAAACATGCATGAAAGGTAAATTTTAAAATTTTCTTTATAAACCTTAAATTTTAAATTTTTAAATTTTTAAATTTTCTTTATAAACCTTTAAAAAGGGCTATTTCACCTTTGTCATTTTCATACCAAATTGAAAAGTTTTTTTAATGGCTAGTCCAATAATACTATCTCTTATAAATATTGCAGGCATTTTACATTGGAGATTTTGTTACCGTGTGCTGAAAACTAAGTTTAGACTTTAGGGAGAAGTTTTCATGTATCTCAAACAGATTTAATATAAAAACTAAACATTTAAATACCATATGAGAAGAAAGTCAAGGAAATACATAAGTGGGTGCATGCATATGTAAAATAAACTCTGAAAAACTTTTCTGATCACAGCTATAAAACTCCGCTTTGCAACAGGGACCTGGAATTTGGACCATTTCTCAAACATACCCACATATTCCTGCGAGGAACATGTGTCTTCCCATCCCTGTGAAAATCCCTGTGAATTCAGTCAGCATATAAACCCTTCACATTCAGCAGGTGCTTTTCAGATCTTAACAAAGAAAACCACTAAACCACATGGGACTTCTTTTACAATGACTGTGCCCACATTGGCCCAAAGCTGGAAGGACAGCCTCAAAGTTTCCTGTACCAATTGTCTTGGTCTGTGGAGATTGAAATAAAACTTAGAAATAGTCTATATATTTTCTTTGCCTGTAATCAGGAAGCAATGCAAGACTGCAGAAAGATAAGCCTTAATTAGGACACAGAAGGAATGGTACAGATATCTGAAGAGTCTAATGCTGCTGTAGGTGCTATGAAGTGGTGCTATTCAGATGCACTTGATGTTCCGCTATCATTTCAGAAGGGCATATGTCCTGTAGATCCTGTATTTATCTGCCTGTCTCATGCAGACATGGCAGATACTCCAGAATTTCTAAAAGGGTGTGTTTAGACACCTGAAACTCTGCCAGAATATGATAAAAACAGAAAGTAGAAGAATGGGGAAGAAATTCTGGAAATGGGACAAGAGGCACAAAAATTTTTTTGAAACTGTAACCAATTATTTCATAGTGCACTAAGAATAGTCAAGGATTAGAAGTGAAGTGAAAGATGCTGGAGTATTAGAGAAGCAAATTGGGAAACTGTGCAAAGACAGAAGGCTACCAGTACAGAATTTAAGGGCAAACAAATAAACAAAACTTCAAAAAATGACAACAACAAAAAACCCCAAAACCAAAACTAACCAACCAAACAAACAAAAAACTCCAAACAAAACAAAACAAAACAAGGCAAAACAAAACCAAACCAAAATCAAAACAAAACAAAACAAACTAACAAAACCAAAACAAAAAAACCCTGGGAATAAGAGGTACCAGATTGTGATTAGAAACCTACAGGGGAAAAAAAAAAAAAAAAAGCAAGGTAAAAAAGAGAACCAATGTAATCAGCAGTATGCAAGACAGAGGGAAGCCTAGGAGCCTGAGGTTAACAATATGGGTAAGACACAGTATTCAAAGATCTGAGCTGTAAGGCAAATTTGGTCATGAGGGAGCAATATATAGGGGAGTTTTGCAGTGGAATTTGAAAATAGTGAGGAAGAGACTAACAATGCAAATTATGTGTTGTGAGAGGTGAATTGGAGAGAGATTTGTGTCCAGGAGATACCTGTCCTAAATGTATTCCCCGTAAAAGTATACTGATAAAACTGACATCTTTCTTACCTGGAATAAACACAAATATTACATTTTGAGGTTTACCTTTGCTAAAGTGGATGGGAATCAGCCCTGGGGGAAAAATACTCATGCTAAGGAAAAAATAGTCTTCATGTGATTAAGGCCCCATCCAGTGACAATTCTTTCTGATTATACACGTTCATCAGTTAACTATGATTGTAGAGTTAACTGTTATTTTCTGTACAAATGAAGACTTCCACATATTCCTTGTGCTCAGAAGTGGCAGGCATACTAAAATTACATTATTAGCACAAAAAAGTGTTGTTCACAAACTGAATTTCAAAATTACTTGAAACAAAATCATACTTGCAGGATGTTTTGGGCAATTTGAGACATGGTAGTCATTGCTACTTCTGTACTCATTAATTTCCAGTTTTGAATTTAAAATAATCTAAAAATTTACTGTGTTTTTAAAATTTTGATATTCTATTCAGTCCAAAAAATATTTCAGAACTTTTTCGCTGCATCTGAAGTGTAACAATAAACAGGAGAATCTGAAAATCTTGCTTAATAACATTCCAAATCTTGGTCACTTGCTGCTGTAAATGTTGTTTGTTATTTTTAACTTAGCTTAATGAGAAAACCAGCTGCTTTTAAAGTGGATAATTCTAAAAACTATTTGTTACAATAGAATATTCTTTACCTGATAAAATAAGGGTGCATAACTTGTATAGATGCAGTCAGATTAGAAGTGCTTTTCATATTTTCAGACTGCTTTTCTATGCCTGTCATAAAATTAAGGAAGATAAATGGACGTTCTGTGATCTGAATACAGAGATGAAGAATTAGAAATAATCTGAAATAATCTGAAATAATGTCCTCATCTCTTTGAAATGATTTTTAATTATTCAGTTGCAATGATTCCTTTTATATAGGTTACATTTTTGGAGACAGTTCCAGTCTCCGTGATTTTACTCTAAACTTTAAAATTAAAAGTGTTTGGGTTGATGTCATTTACAGCACACATTTTATGTAAATAGATTAGATGTTATAAAAAATTGTTTCCTCAGAGTGTAGTGAGGCACAGGAATATTTTGTCCAGAGAAGTTGTAGAAGTTGTGGCTGTCTCATCCCTGAAGTCTTCACGGCCAGCTTGGATGAGCAACCTGCTCTAGTGAGGTCACTAGCAACTAGAAGATCCTAAGGTCCCTTCCACCCAATTTCTTTGATTCTATGCTTTCTGACTTTCTTTGGTTCTTTAAATTCATTATTTAACTTGGGTCAAAGCAGAAGAGGTACAATATCAGTTCCTTGCTTCCATATGTAAATGTCTGCATGGAACTAATCTACTAAGTTTCGAAATTAAAAAGCACCACCTTGTCAAAGAACAGACAAGTAAGTACATACTTTTGAGTGCTATTTAACCTGACTTTTCCTAAACATTGTTAATAACCTTTAAAACCAAATGCTCATTTTGAAGAAACTTTCTGATTTATGTTTAGTTGCCTTCTGGAGATTCTCATCATTCTCCTCAAACACAGCCTCCTGGATTTTATATTTGACATGTGGAATAATGACTGCAAAACTGAGTTTTTAAGAAGTTTATGATTACTTATTATGTAGAGATAAAATAGAAGGTCAACATAAATGCTATCAATAATAACATTGATTTATTTTAATATTCCAAATTTTAAATATTTTAGTGTATTTTTAAAATAAGATATTAACAATGAAAATTCAATGAAGTTCAAAAATGTTTCTGGAATATCTAATTTTTAAGAAACTACTGCCTGAAACAATGCTGCAAGTGATTACTAAGGTCATCTTGGAATGATGTCCAAGTTATCATTAATTTTTTTTCAAGGATTAATTCTTTCAGAGACCTCATATTTGAAAATGCTTGGTTGATTGCAATTTTGAAAAGAAAATAAAAGCTTATTTCGAATAATCATATTTTAAATACAGTTAATATTATTAATCTGACAAACATAGCTGCCTGTAGGTAACACCTTATATTTTAAAAAACTGCTACTTCATGTATTATTTACGAACTTATCAATAGTTCACCATCAACAAATAAATTTACAGTATCTGAAGTGCTAAACATAAAGAAATTTCAGAAATTCCAAATATCTTAAGCATGTCTAGAGTTAGATACTCTATACACAGTCATATTTTTTCCTCCCATAACTGGCATGTGAAAGTTTGAATAACACTACAGCAATCTCATTCCTCATTTCTGAGGTGTTTAGTATGAGATCAGTATGAGGGAAAATTTCAGGAAGAGTCAATATCGTATAAGGTACTATATATCTCAGAGGTGTTGAAATATAAACCTCATGTTTACAACCAGAATAATCTAATATTGATATCAACTCACCATCAGTCTTCAGAGAAAGAAGATATTTCATTATGAAACCACAGGCAAATCAGATCTGCTATCTTTTTGTGCTTGAGTCAGTAAATCCACAGTTTTATAGACAATAACTCAGGGAAGAATATATGTTATGTAGTACATATATGCAAAATCATTTGAAATTATCAATAAACTTTCCCATGCCAGAGCCCATAAAAAGTATATGGCTCACAGCTACTGTCCTACTCTTTTTGATTTCTAAATTATGGAGGATCACTGAGGTTCTAGATGCTATTTTAATACGATTTAACTAACAGTTTTGCTGTAAATTCTCATCCATTTTCTGTACATTTATTTATGAATGAATTCATATTTTTAAGCTGGAACCTAAATGACAGTCTAAAGAGCAGGGATCATAGGTAGATGAATGTAACAGTAAAGACTGATGAAGAATTTTCTTAATGGAGAGGCTGTCAAGTTATTTCTAAAAAAAATAAATAAATAAAGTAAAATATTCCCATATAGCCGAAATCAAATGTGCACGATAGAAGACTGATCCACAGTGGTAATTATCTCATTATTTCAGGGCCCAACAGCTAAACATAATGAGATGAAACCAAGTATGTAAAAATTTCAGTCGACGTTATTTAAAAAATTGCTTCTGTTAAGGTCGAACTAATTCCAACGTGATTTCCTAAGATAGGTGACCTTCACAGCTCTTCTTTAGGTAATAGTCATGAAACAGTAAAGGCACAAGTCTAGTCTCTTAAACCTAAGAGAGACTGAGATTTTCATCTTTTCTCTTTGAAACAGAACTTGCTAGCAAAAGAGGCCAAAGTGCCTGTAAGCTATATTAAAATAAATTGCCTTGACCACATATAGATATTTATTATAAATAATTCTTTCTTAGCCAGAAGAAATAGCCTTTCCAGATTTTATCTGTTCAGCAAAAGCTCTGCTGAGTCATAAACAGATAACAAGATTTTCAATATGTAAAAGCATATTGCCAGGTAAATAATTCTTGCTTAATATATGGTTTCTTATAAATTGAATTAACATTCCAAGTTTTATTTCTTATTTCTCATTTTTATTTCTTCTCATTAAATACAATTTGCATCAGAATTTATTAGCTATTGTTAAATAGTTACTGAAGCTTGATCTAAAATGATATAATCATGTAATCAGAGGATAAAATAATGCTATTCCCTATAAGTAGGTGTGGCACTTCAAAGTACAGATAAGAGCAATTAATTGTTGAGGACTTCTAAAGTGTTATCTAGGATAATAGCATATCATCTCAGCTAGTGTGATGACCAGATTCTACCAGGGTATCTACAAAAACCAGCAAAAACCACTATATAAATATGAAGAGCAATTATTATAGTGTGGATAAAAAAAAAAATCAATGATATCTGATATCTATAGTTTACATAAACAGAAATGGTTAATAATGTACGGTTCAGGAAAAATATTTTTCTGGAAAAATTTGGGGGTTTTTTACAGTGCAGAATATATGAAATATCAAAGGTATTTAAATTAAAAAAATTATTATTATTATCACAAAAGGGAAGAATGGCTAATAAAACAAAGATAACAAAAAATTAAGCTTCCGGAGTGAATATTAACAGGTAAAAATTATACATGTAGCAGTAACATATATAAAAAATATGGAATCACAGGAAATCTGAATAGTTTTATGGTAAAAGAGTTACAGCCCAACATTCAGATGTATTTGTTGTGTATAATTTATAACATTTAAATTTTTACATTGCATAAATGTAGAAGGGCTTCCATCCAGAACAGTTGAGATGAAGCTGAAAAGTACACATGAAAACTGTTTCGCTGTTTGGTGAAACACCAAAACTGATCACAGCTTATAGGCCATAAACATTTTACTTTTCTCCCTTACCCTCACCTCTTCCCCTACCAGTCAGTGAGGAGTCTGGTTTCCATCTGTAGTAGCAGTACTTAGGGAGGAAGTGACTCTTATATTGCTAAATTTGCCTAAATGGTTTCTTGGAATATGAAGGTGTGTTACCAAGTCCAGGCAGTGCTTCTGCAACCTAGCAAAGGAGAGCAGTCAAGGAAATCCAGAATGCCCTGAGTCTGACAAGTGACTCATCCAAAGACAGGGCTATGCCCTCCTTCCTGCCAGCCTGCCTTACCTCCATGACTGTGTAAGCCACTGCACACCTGGACATTAACTTTGGCCCAGTATCAGGGAATTACCGGATTTCTTGGGGGTTTTCACCTAGATAATTGTACCACTGAAATTATTTGGTTAATCATATTACTGGCTTGTATTTATTATTGTATTGTTATTTAGTGATTTTTTTTCCCTAAAACTGTTAGTCTGATGTCTGTTACCATATCCAAAACCTATAGCTTGGCAGGGTTATGTAAAGCCCTTACTTCTTCTCGGGATCTCCTAGGGAATACACAGGAATTTTAACTACTTGAATTTAATTTTCTAAAGATTAATCATTAAATTAATGGTGCCACTGTTACAGCAAGCTATGCTTCCAGCTTTTCTTCTGAAGTCCGCAGAAAAGTCATCAGCATGAATATTTTATTAAGACAGAATAGATAATATGATGTATAAAGCTTAATTTGAATATAGCTACAGGTGCAGCCATCCATCTAGAAACAAGACACATAGACCAGATCTACACTATAAGTAACATAAATGTAACTTTGAAAAGGTAAGGGTGAAGGTGTTCATAAATAATTGAACACGGCTTCTCAGTGACGTGGTCTGGTCAAGACAGTTCGGATTGTTCATATTGCTGGCAAAATAATGCAGTCTTGGAACAATCTTAAAACAGAAGTTTATGCAATTTACACACTTGATATGTAAATATGAAGGCACTGTCACCACACCACACAAGTTTAAGTATTCAGACTTCAAAAGGATGTTATAATATTCAAAAGAACTTAGGAGAGAGACAGAATTAATTGAAATACAGGGACAAAAAAAAAAAAAAAAAGTTGTGCACTGAAAAATTTAAAACATTCAGTGTACTGAATTTATCCAAAAAGAAAATCTGTGGATGAGAATTTACTGGAAGTTTTTCTGATACTATAAAAACTATATATTTGCTAAAAAATATGCTAAAAATGCTTTAAAAGTGCATAACAAGATTTTGTGACAGAGAAAATCAGCTAGAAAAATATTATGTTTGCATTTTCTCTTAGTGACAATGAGGTTAAGGAGCACTTGTCCCTTGCTTAGCCTTGTATTCCTTCCTGAAAGCAATACATTTTTCTCTTTTTTTGAAAACATTTTTCACTCAAACAAAAATCGGACACAATATGAACATTCTCAAGTTTAGATCTATGATTGGTTTTATACACAAAAAAGTTTAGACAATTACTAATTATTTCTGCTGTGTTTATTTTGGGAACAAATTTTGAAATGGGTATACAGCCAGAGCAGCCAGTTCAAAACATAACAGAAGACTTTTTTTTCCCCAAGAATTCAGGTTCAGATCAAAACTCCAAAATGGGTCTCAAACAGGCATCTAAACACCAGACAACAAAGGTGATAATTTTAAAAACCCAACATCCTAATCTAGTTTTAACTTGGAAAATAGTAAGGAAACAGAGACTAATTCCTGATTTTTTCTATAGAATGTAATATTAAATGTTTTGACGTTATCTCATGTGTTTGGTTGAGTTTTTTTTTTAATGCATTTGTTAATATCTGGTATAGAACATACAGTCATGATATAAGACATAAAAATTTAGAAAACATTTTTCTTGTATCAAAAGAAACAAAGTTTCAAATAAAAGCTCTGATCTTTCCAAATCTTTATTTTTGAGTTTAAAGCACCTATGATTTTGAGCAAACTTGGCTTTTATTATTTTAAATCAAAATTGTATGCATTCAGATATTTGGTATTTCAAATAATTTATTCTGATGTTCAGATATTGCAACTGTATTAGCAACCCAACAATTAACTGGATTTATTTATTGGTCAAAGGAAGCAAATAAATTTATTTATTGATCAAATTAGACTCCTACTCAAAACAGTTGGCTTTAGTTCTAAAATATAGGCTTGAAGGGCCTTTAAAGCAAAGAATTTGGGAAGAATTCACATTTGGCCATGTTCAAAGAAGAATGTGCTTCCAATTACATCACTTTGCTCAGTTTGGATATATAAACCTGAATTCAATTCATTATGCTTGGACAACTGGAAATAGAATTTTAGTTAAGAGCACTAATTAAAACCAAAAGTGAGTGTAATTCAACACAGTGGAAGTGAAGCCAGTGTTGTGTACTTACAGAGAATACTATGCAGTAGGAAAAGTTCATTATAGATGCCTACTGCTTATCAACCTTCACAACAGAGGATATAATTATATAATTATTGTTCAACTGCAGCCCCCTACAATGACTGTTAAATTGACTAGGACCTCTAAAAAATAAGCTAATTTTTCACCCCTGCCCTGGGAAATAATTTTGACTTAAAGGGCTTTTAGTGGTATTACCAAAGATCAATCGTTATTATTCAAGTAACAAAAGCAGTCTTTCTTTTACATCTCGATACATTTTTTTTAATAGCTTTTATAAAAAGAATGTGCCAAACTTTTCTTCTGTGCTATCTGCAATTAGATGAAGAATGAAAGCAATTAATCATTTACCTTTGGACAAACACAGTTCTTTCAGAACTGTTGGAATTGCAGAGAAGAAAACCAGCTAAATTCAGGTTTAAAGATATTAAAAAATATTAATAAACTTATCTAAATGTATGAATAACAGTAGCTTCAGCTCAGATTTTATTGAAACATAGACTGATAACCAGCTGCTACAGAAATGCAGCACAGTGTCCTGGGAAGGTCAATATTAATGACCCAAAGAAGACAATGTCTAGCTCAGACTCTCATTTGTCTTGCTGGCATAGTGCAGTCACAAATATGGCCTCTGGCTGCCTCCTAACAACAGCTTTCTGCTACAACATACATGGGAGTCCTTTGACATACTTTCAGTTTTAATTTTGAATAGAGATCAAGCATTCACTTCAAACTATATTCATGTTGAAAAGTTCTGTCGAATTTAGCTGTTGATTCAAGCATTGCAGGCTTGAATCTACAGCCCACAAAAACTGGAAATAAAATATATGAAGAAGAAAAGCACTGTACAATCTGCCTTACAAAAAAGGCTATCAAAATATTCATGTCCTAAATTGCCAAAGACTAAGAGCTTCTGTCATCTGACAGCACTCCTGGAGCTCTTGTAAAAATATAATTGTACCAGATGTAAAGCAGATGAAATATGTATTTTCATCAATTTAACAAAATAGAGAATAAAAATGTAATAGCTTTTACTCATTTTGTTTCCTAGCATTGATCAAAGCCAGTAACTGCTTGCCAAAAAAAGAGAACAAGAAAGATGCTTTTGTTCTTGCTATGTATTTTTTCACATTAAGGAATATTTCTACATGTCTTCTTATTTTCAATTTTCATGAAATCACATTAATTCAGTTCATACTATGGCCTTACTACAAACAGCTAGAAAGTCAAGATCCATTTTCATAGCTAATATAGTTTATTTTGGGGGTTTTTTTTGGTTCCTTTTTCATTTCAGTGCTTACCATGATAAATGATATGTGGCTTATCTTCTGCTTTTGGGACACCATGGTGACTAGTTGCTCTTAGTTTCATATTGTTTCTTTGCTACCCATAAAATTCAGGTGGCTTCATTCTGAAACTTATTTTGATGCTGAAAGCAAAGGAGAAGGCAAAGATATTCAGTCAAAGGGATGCTACAGAGTTAAATCTTATAGTCAATTACAAAAATATTCTCAGATGAGTATGGCAAAATCCAGTTAGGTTTAACAAGTACTTCTTTTCTTCTCAATGCTGTTGATTGAATCTAAAGTCCAATTGGCCACATACATACATAGCACACATGGATCTCAGGATCTCTACTTTTCAATAGTCCATTCAAAACAAAATAAGATGAAAGGGAAATTAATTAGAGGAATAGAGCAGCCTATGAAGCCTGGAAGATCATTAATAGATATAGTAACAGGCTGAGAAAAATTCTATGACCAAGAAATATTGTAAAAACTGAACAACTGAAGACACCTTAATAATTTTTTTCTAACCTTCTTTCATACTAAAATGATTGCTAACAGAACAAACATTACTGTCAATAAAATATGGTTTGAATAATAAATCCTGGTGTGGCTATCAAGTTATTACCGTGTTGCTTTTGAGCAGCAAAAACAATCACTGCAATAAACAAGAGCTATAAATGCTTGTAGCTCCTTGGACACGGACATGAAGACTCATAATGCTGAAAACCCGTGACGGTGTCTACGCTTTTCAAGCCAACAGCAGCCAAGCATAGAAGTTGTAGTAATAACACTTATGAGCTGTATTTCATGAGTTATTGGACAGAATATTATATTAATATAAAAGTTTTGTATGGCAATAAAATGTCAAATTTCACCCCAGGTGCCGGGGAACATGTGTACCACGTGCACAAGTAACAGGAAAACAAGGGAATTTAGGCCTTTCTCAGAGCTACCATTGCAGTGCTAGCCCATGGAATCTATGATAGAAAAAAAAACCAACTAAAAACCCCAGGTTTTCAGAGGGAAAATTTTCTCAATCAAATACAATGGGATACCAAGAAACAAGTATGATAGAGGGGAAAAAAAACACCAAAAATAAACCCCAAACCAACTCAAAAAACTAAGAACAAGAAAGGTAGCAGATAGGATATTGCAAAAAGGTCAGTACTTTGAATTAAGTATGCAAACTCAAATATTTATCTTGAAACTATTGCTAACAGTAGGTGCACACAGACTTTCAGAGGATCCTTCTTTTTGGGGGCTGGTACCTCCTACACTGAAAAATGAGATGTAATGAACAACTCTTTTCACTTTCTGGACCCTTCTTATGCCCTTCTAAAAGAAGTTATGCTGGAAAAGTGACAAAAGAGAGAAAAGTACTTTTCTTCTTCTACTTTTACTGAGCATGAGACGAGATGGACAAGGTAAAGACAGAGACCCAAAAGGTCTAACTTATTGGGAAGAGAAGAGGTTTTATGGCAAAAAAAAGATAAAGTTCTTCCCTTTCAAGCATGAATTAATCTCTCCAAATTTGTCACTCAATGAGCTATATTGCAACTCTATGAAATACTTACTTTGCAACTTATTTCAAGCCTAATCACCATTGTATTCTGAATTAGCCAGAGAAGGTAAGAGATTCATTACCTGCTGGGCTGTAGGAGAACACTTTCTGAAGTCTGCCCATTTCTACCTTGCTACTAGGTTCTCCACACTTCATATTTACTTCATAAAACCACACTCAGAAAAAAGGCATAGAAAATTTGCCTATGTATGTCCCTTTTTGTGACACTTAACCTCTCATCCTGCAAAGCGAGAGACCAATCAATCTGATTCATGCTCTGATAAAAGAGAATTACCTGTTCCATGCATTTGTTCCTTGTGCATGACCCAACTCATCTAGTTTCCTATATAGCATATTCTGTGCATACTGCATTTAATCTTTTGTCAGAAATCCGTCTTGCTAGGAACAGTGTTGCTAAGCCTGAAGATTTGCTTTATGTTTTCTGGGGGAGTCTGAGGGAAAAGAAGAGCTGGCTTCCACATACTGTTTATACAGGTGCAGCAAGAATTGGTACTTTGTAGGGTCAATAGTGTCTGAAGAGGAATCATAGTGTCTGAAGATGAAAGGAGAGCAAGAATGCATGAGAAATTATCTGGAGGAAAGAAATAAACAAGGAATGAAAGAAGTTAGAAAAGGTGGATATGTCAAGAGCAAGATCAGCAAAAACTTTGTAAGTGGAAAGTTGAATGTGCCAAAGGGAGACATTTTGTCCCAGCTACTTTTACAGAATAGGTCAACAAAGCCAAGTTCTTTTGCCCTAAGACTCCACTCTTCTCACTACAGGAAATTTCTGGGCTCATAAACTCTACTCAAGCACTAGGGACAGAAAAACTGCTCAAAAGATTTGTATCAGCATGGAATAAAAAGCAAAAGAACCATCACATATTCTAATTTGTTTCAGTGGATCAAATTGTTTCTCCTCTCAATTCCATCATTTTGGTTGGTGCATTTTAAGAAGTGAGATACAATGTTATCCTGTTTCCAACAGAATTGTTTTTGTGTTTTTTTCTTTAATTCACTTCATTGTCAGTTACATCTCTTCCTACAAATGGATGTTATAGTTGATGACTGTTCATCTTACATGTTATATCTTTGTACAGAATCATTCTTACACCTTTTCATTTACACCTTGGACTTCAATAAAACTGAGTTTTGGAGGATTTTTTCTTGGCAGGCCATTTATTATTCTCTAATTAATTTAGTTTATCTGCATAACTTTTATTATCTTATTTTAAAAAGAAAGTTTGCGTTCCAACTTTGCTATCAGGAAGAGACATGTTACATTTAGTTGATGAAAGAAATACAGTTCAATCTGAAAATTCAACAGAATTTCTTAAACTGGAGCAGAAAGAGCTGAAATGACAGCATACTATTTTTTCCTGAATTAGTATTCTAAAATATTCTCCCCCTGTACTTGGCACTGTTGAAGCCTCACCTCGAGCACTGCTTCCATTTCTGGTCCCCTCACTTTGAGAAAGACATTGAGTGATGAAGAGGGCAATGAAGTGGGTGAAGGGTCTGGAGAGTGAGTCCCATGAGGAGCAGCTGAGGGAGGTCGAGTTGTTTAGCCTGGAGAAGAGAAGGCTCAGGGGTGACCATATAGGTCTCTACAACTGCCTGAAAGGAGGCTATAGCCAAGTGAGAATGATCTCTTCTCCCTGTCAATCAGCAACAGGATGAGAGGACCAGAGATACTTAAGCTATGCCAGAAGAGGTTCAGGTTGGACACCAGGAGGAATTTCTTCACAGAAATTGTTAAACATTGGGATGGACTGCCCAGAGAGGTGGTGCAGTCACCATCCCTGAAAGTGTTCAAGGAATGAATATGGCATTTAGTGCCGTGATCTAGTTGACAAGGTGGCTTTTGGTCAAAGATTGGAATCAATTATCTGAGAAGTCTTTTCCAATCCAATTGATTCTGTGATGCTGTAAAAATCTTTTTCTCTTTGTATTACTGTGACTATTTTTTTCTGTTTTCAATGCTGGTACATAGATGTTGCATTAGAAGAAAAATCCCATTACATACATAGAGGTAAAAACAACTTAGTCTACTTTTGAGTGTGTCTCAATAAGCAATGCAAGACACAATGAAGTTTCATCTGTACCTGTAATACTGAGTTTTCATGTTCACGCAATATCTGACATTCTATTATTGTTGTGAGAAGTCCAACTGTACCAAGTCTGGAGAATGAATTAAGGACAAGTCTGCATACATTTGAGCTACGCTGCCTGTTTAGAAATCTTCATTAATGCAGGAGTAGTTGCTCAGCAAAAAGGATTTACTTCCTTTTTTGCGTATGAGAACCTGCATTTGTGATGCAATGTTTGATTTAAATTAGGCATTGATTTTCTTAAACAAGAAAGTTTTTAGAAAATCAACAAATTCAAGTTGCTGAAGGATTTTTTTTTTTTAATTCACTGTTTCAGTTATCACTAAATAAACCCTCATTATTCATGGAGTTGTATAGTGTGTCCATGAAATTAAGTAAAAGGTCAAGCTGCTGCTTTCTCTCTTTTAGCATCACTGACATTTCACTTGCTTGTGACAACTTTAAGGATGTTGCCAGTAAATCAAGACTGACGAAAGAGTTGGGTCAGCATTACTCTGCTGGCAGCACAGTGTTCGCTGTCCCACACTACCTAACAGCTTAGGCATTTGGATTTATTGTATCAACACACTGAGAAACCAGAAGGGAAAACACTTGCATATTACTAACATAAAAGAAAATGAAAGGTTGATGTGGTGTGGTTGTTGAAGGAATTAGTTGAATAAATGAACTTTTGCCTCATAAATTTATTGCATTTTTGTAAAGCAGTTCTTATAGAAAATAGTAAAAACGTATCCTGAAAACAAATGCTGGTATAATTCTAAAATTAAGTTGTGTTCAAATGAAACAAAAGGAAAATAATTAGGCAATCACTTCATATGTCTCTTGTTATCAGCATTTTAGTGTTGTACAAAAATTCTTTGCAATTAGAGCTTATCAAAAGGCACTGACAACAGAAAACACTATTTTGTATTGTATGTTACAGAAAAGTAATGAGGGAAAATTAATTCTTTCTTTATCTCATTTGCACTGGAGCATATAGCAAAGTCCTGCTTGCTGGGTCTTCTTTTCTCTGCAAATCTAAGGGAAGAGATCACAAAACTAGGGAGATTATAAAACAGAAATATAGATTGAATACTTGGAAACTGCACAGACACAGGTTCCCATTTGCAACATGCATCCTTTTTTTTTTTTTTTTCCCCCTTAGGACTGTATTTTATATCAATACAAAATGCTGAAAGATACCTTGCAAACATCTAGTCTAAAATATTTTATTTTGTGATATCAGAATTACATTGTTACTGTTAAAAGTCACAACCATCTTTAACTCATCCTCAGGTTATAAGTGACAAGATAACACTAAGAGGATTGGAAGGCTATTTCTTCCATTTTGTTTCTTCCAGTATTTTTTTGCTTGATTCCTTCCTACCACCCAAATCAGTTTTTGTCCATCTTTGAAAAAAACTCCACCGAACTCCTCCATGCCAAATGATACCCTGAACTCCTACGTATCTCCCTCCTCAATATCAAATTATCCCCCTCAAAACTTAATAAACATACTATTTCCAAACATTGCCAAAAATTCCTCTTCTCCAACTCAGTCTAAGGCAGTAGTTTACACATCTAGGACCTATAAAAATGTAGCAATTTAACAACATTATAACAAAAGAGAAAGGGCCAAGAGGGTTGTGCTGAAAATTCCTCAGTTGTGCCAAGTGTCACTGTCTTACATGCAACCTATATTTGGCAGACTATCATTCCTGGCTGCATCTCCTGACAAAGTTTCATATATTAATAAGAAGTGCAGGTAAAAATGTACATCAAGTTCTTCTTAGTACAAAAAATTTTTCGAAAAGAGCTTTGGAGTTAAAGCCAGTATATTCTAAATTTGGATTTTATGGTTTTCTAATTTCACATCTTACACTAAGAAATTACAATATAACTTTGTAGTACAGAATTATTTAATAAAAGTAATCTCTATCCTGCAGCCAGGCCACCCTCAACTCCCCCTTTTTTTCAAAAAAACTAGTTGTCAAGTTTCACAGAACTACTGGAAGTAGAACAGAGATTGAAACTCAGGCAGTCCACATGAAAATACACAGCCAGGTCTACCAACCAGAAAGCTTTTTTGGCCTTCACATAATCAACTTGCATGCCTAGCAATCTTACTCCTGCCCCAGTAATGCTGTTCTGCCAAACAAAACCTAAAAATCTTGATATCTCTCACAGAACTTTTATCTCAATCAGTTTTACAATCTTTGGTGAATTCAGTCACCTTTTGAAAGCTGCTTCACACAAATTCAAGCCTCTGGTTTAGTTCCACATTTTCCTTATCTTTTCCTGGTCGTTCCTACAGGCCTCCAAGTTTAGCAGCACCTTTAGCACATAAACACCACCCATGCTTCCCTGTGCTTCTGCAGATCCTCCCTCCACAGTCATGCTCTGAACAAAATGGTATGAGGTCTAACTCTGCATTTCTGTCATGCAGCAAAAAACAAGGACACAGATGTTCACTGTCTACATGCATGCTATATCTCCATGATCTTCTTCTCTAAATTATCACCATCCTAAATTATGTGACTGTGGAAAATCAGGTGCTGTGTTTCACCTTGTAGTAATTACTATGCTACAGTGCTGTCCGCAGAAGTCATACTGCTCTGCTCAAAATCTCACACTCCACTTACCTAAGTAAACCAGATGTATTGTAGCTGCTTACTTTTGTTGGGCAAATAAAATGTTTTTTAAAGTACTATAATGCTGGAACTGAGCCACTCATAAGCATTTATGCTTTTATACCAGTGTGATATCATGAGCAGAACCAACATAGTTCTGTGTCATACAGATTTCTAAATAAATCTTATCGCAGTTTACTTATAATTAGAATATATTTCCATCACTTGAAATCTTTAGATTATGGCTGGAGAGTTGATGTGTATGTTACAGGCATATCAGAAGTTACAACTTTACTATGGAAACAACTGTTTAAAGTTATTTGGGCTGAATAGTATTGAATACAATATGAAATCATATGTCCTGTTGTCTTTAAATTCTCTGGATTTCTAAGAAATTATTTCTGCATGCAAACATTGCTTAAGAGAGACAACTATAATTTACTAGCAGTAAACAAAGAAATATCTTAGTCACGATCTTATAACTTTTTTTTTTTGAGTATATGATTCTGCTGCATTTCTATTTTCTTAATCACCGTGCTTCTACATTTGGAGGGAAAAATGCTGTGAGAAGTCAGGTGTGACTTCATTTCAGATCAGTGTTACATTCCTATGAAAAACAATTCCATTTTGTAGCTGGACCATATCTTGCATCAAAATTTTCAGAACACTGTTTTTCGCCAAGCCGTCAACCACCACAGATTTGCATCTGAACATGATATTAGAATCTAAAATACAAATCTGTAAATGATACAAAATTGGAAGGCTGATTGAAACACCAGATGATTGTGCTGCCTTTTAGAAAAACCCAGCAAGATGGAGAAATGGATCAACAGCACCCTCATATTGTTTTTGCTGGTCAACAAATTAACCATCAGCCAGAAGTGCATACCTGTGGCAATGAAAGTCTACAGTACTTGGGGCTGCATTAGGAAAAGCATCCGCAGCAAGTCGAGGGATCCACTCCTTCGTGTGGCTGCTGACACTCTGGTCATAGAGAAAAGCTCACAACCTTCCCAGGACAGCCTGAGAAATCTGTGAGCTCTTCTCCATGACCAGGCTGCCAGCAGCCACACCTTCCACTCTTGTCAGCTCTGGCTGAGACCACACATAGAGTGCAGAGTCCACTTCTATGTTCAGACCAGGTAGGCATGGACTTCTCTCTGAAAAAAACAACTGTGGGCTTCCTGGAATAAGTCCAGCACAGGTCCATAAAGGTGATTAAGAAATAAGAGCACCAATCATATAAAGGGAGAGAGAGAGTTAGGACTGTAAACCTGGAGATGTAAAGTATCAGAGAGATTTTATTGTGCATAATTATGTGTTATGGAGGGAATGAAGAAGATGCAATCAGACTCTTCTCAGAGGTACCCATTGGATGCACAAGAGGGAAAGAGCACAAATCAAACCAAGAAATTCCATCTCTGCAAGAGCAAAATACTTTTTGCTGTCATTTTCTTTATTTATTTGCTTGGATTTGGTTTCTTATGGTGAAGGTAGTGAAACGATGGTGTGGGTTGCCCTGAGAGATCTCTGAGAGAGGTCTCTCTGTCTGTGAAGGTGTTCAAAATCCAACTAGACAATATTTTGAACAACCTGCTCTAGAAGACTCTGCTTTGAGCAGAGGATTTGGCTAAATAATCTACAGAGGTTCCGTCCAACCTCAGTTATTCTGTGAAATCAAGCAGAAAGTAATTTCTTAGGTGGTAACCAGAGAGTCCCTAGAAGTCAAAGGGCTTGATGAACACTATTTCTTCCTTCTCCATGAGTTTTCTTATCTAATGAATGCATGCAGTAGTATCAACAAAAATACTTAAATTATCATCCAACCTCCAAAAAAAAAAAAAGCTCTGTAAGACAGAACTGTATCATATTGTTTTGTATAGCAGAATGTGATCAGGTATTTTGGTGATAAGTGTGGCATAAAAATCTATCTAAACCAGAGTTTAATCCCTTTCACTTGGTTCTGTTTGATTTTAAATACAAAGATGGAGACAAGGAAAGTACTTTCTACTTTAGGTATCTAAATTTATTTATTATTAAAATGTCATCAGATTTTGCTTCATACCTTTATAAAATTCAGGCTGTGACAATACAAAGACTAGGGATCCCATATGTAAACATCTACTTTGAAATCTTGACAGAAGTAGTGCTTTTACTGATGAGGATTTGTTAAGAAAAGCTGAACTCTTCAAATAAGTTCTTCCAGGAAAAAAAAAAAGAGCAATTTCCTTTTATTTGCATTGAAGAATGCTCACTGCATACTCTCATATCCTGGATTGTGTATCCAGGTCTAATAATCAATCAAAACAAACTGCTGTTCTCAAGACTGTTATTTGCAATTTCAAGAGTTGTATTTTTTTTTTTTTTCTGAAAGTAGTTCAGACTTCACCTCTGAAAGAAAAACACTGCCTGTAGGATAATTAACATCTTGATTTTCCATGTGTTTGCTAAGTGTTACATATCTAAGCCAGGTATAGGAAAAACAAGGGTAGATAGACTTGATGTGTTTATCAAGATATGATTATCAAAAATTTCATGACATAACTGGAACTGCAATGATGCATCTCTAAGGATTCCTGGTGCATATAAATAAAACAAATAATAAAGGGCAAAATACAAAACAACAGGAAAGCAGTACACATGAAAGCATTTATGGCTTATTCAAAATAATACAGAGTCAAAAATCTGTATAGACACAAAGCTTAAAAGAAAATTTAATCCTCTCTTTCTGTTTTCTATAACATGAAAAATAAAACCAGAATTTAAAGACCAATATATGGCAAAAAGATGTATGTTATAAGATTCTATTGGTATTTATTTTTTAAATATATTCATTTAAAGATTTACCAGCACATTCATCTTCAGAGGATATTTTCATGAAAGAGCTTTTAAAAGAAAATATGTACATTTAAATTTTTATTTCAGTGACCCTCCAGTGTTATTTTAAATGAAAGCTGTTGACTGCATTTTGTTCACAGGGGCTGAATTCAGGAGGAGAGGGGGAAATTTAATTACACTTCTCTAAGCTCAGCATACAAAATATCTTCCATGCGATTGAAATGGCAAAGTAAATTGCTACACAGTTAATTGTGCAGATGTTCAGAATATTATAAATTTTAATTTTACCAAGATATTAAAAAACCCAAAACAAAAACAAGAGGACATTGTATTTCTCTTTTGTTTCCAGCCAGTTCCAAAGCAATTTTTCTTCTTCCTGTTTGTACTTTAATGAAACTAAGCTCTGTGAAATTCTGGTATTTGTTTTGATGGGACAATTTGTGCTTCCCTCCCACCATGCATAAGCTAATGGTAGTTTTCTTATCTAGGTCTCATTGCTTTGAGCATATTTTGCTCAAAGCATTATCATCTTATCTATTTGACCTTTATTATGGGGTAAGTCTTACCAGCCTGCCAGAGCACTTTATCTCAAAGTTTTTACCATGTTTATCCCTTGTCCCTAGATATTTCTAGTCCATTGCATTGAAATAGATTTATAAGTATTATCCCTGTTTAGTTTTAGCATCCCTATTGAAGGCTAGTTGTGGGTGCTCAGGCATACTAAAACCACCACACTTCTTCTGGTACACATCAATGGATAAATTTTTGATCCTGCAAATGCCTTCTGTTGTAATAATATCACTTCAAAATTGAAATCATTTTAGTCCTGAAATAGGAAATATTTTGTTCATCAAGCTAACATGATTGCATTCTTCCTCCTTTTCATTCTCCATACAGAGAAAGGCTGTGCTTCACAACTTTAATCACCTGAACCTTCATTGCTACACTCCCTATTTTGACTATAACACATAACATAGGATAGTGTATAAGCTAAAAAATTAGGACTTTGATGTTCATCTAGTGTAATAAATGTTTCATAAACATTTCAGAGGGATCATATTTAAATCTATCAAAACATATGTGTCCTATAGCAAGTTTAGGAAGATGGGAATTTGTCTGTATCTAGTATTTCTGCATTTACTTCTAATAATTTTATCTCACTCTCTCACTTTCTCACTCTCAAAAAGCTTTGTATATGCTGCCTCAGTTTGCTGACAGAGTATAAGCTTCTTGCTCACAGACAGAGCTTCTTGCTCTTGCAGACTCTTGCTGTTCTAGAACCAGCGTGGCATCTAAGAGGACACAATCATTAGCACAGGAAGGCTAATAGGTTTAGTCATCACCTGTCTTGTCTTTAAACCTTCCTGGTCTTCCTGCCCCTCTGTGTTTTCCTGGCTGATTGCCACACTCTTGCCCTGCTGTCTTGCTTCTGCTCACAAAAGCTGGGGAAGCTGATTAGGGGCTGATTCTTCTGGAAAAAACCCAACTGTGCTCTGTTCTCCGTGTTACTCTGTTGCCTCAGCTCTCTGAATCAGCCAATAAAGGGTCTGCCTTGGCACTATTAAAAGAAGTGGGAAGTGGGCAGGGAGCAGTAATGGGACAGAATCAGCCAGGAACTGCAGGTTTTGGCAGAGTGCTGTGTAAATGCAAGGTGGCATTTTTGAGAGTAGTTACTATGGAAACCAAAGAAGTGTTACTTTCCTGAAGTTTTATCACTTAGAGTTATGCATTTGTACCTCCACTAATATCTCCCTCCTCATCTTTGTGAAGAAAAGCAAGCACTATTAAAAATAGATTTACTGAATGTAACAGTGAATCAATTCTGAACATGGCTGTTTGCACAGAGTTCCCACTCAGAGACAGACTGTAAATTATTTCTCTGAAGAATATAATGTTTTGTGACTAATAGGCTCTTTAAATTTTAACTTCTGCTGAAGGAGTCACAGCAATGAATTCTTGTGCCTAATGTACTTGGTTGTAGACATAACCAGGCTTAAACCTGTAGTCACATATCAATTGTTCCTCAAACCACACAATCCTCATCCTCAGCTCTGGTGAGTAAATATGGCTGTTCTCAGCACCCCTGAACCAGACCTGGGCTACCAGACTACCAGCCCCCAGCCCACCCAGGCAGCCTCCATGCTCATGGAGCCAGAAGTCTCTAGGGCCAGGGCCTGATGGCACTGACAGTGCATAGCAGGAGGGACTCTCCTCTCCCTGGGATGAGCCAGGGCTGTGTGGTGACCTCAGTGGCACCTGCCATGCTGAAAGGATGTGTAGGAGTACATGTGAGCCGTCTCAGGGCTGAGGAGGAAGAATCTCCTGACACCAGAACACTTTGGTGTGCTGGTGCCTTGGGGCATCTACACCCACCTGCCCCTGGTGGGGACCAGGGGATGGATCCCTGTGAGGGTGAGCATCCTGCCAGGGGAGAGGGGACGCGATTGAAGGGTGGACAAATGTCACTTATATTCTGTATTTAATGAGACTTTTCTCATTCGTTAGGCAACTTGGACTTTTAGGTTGCTGAAGGATTGATTGGACTGATAAAATCTATAGCACTGTCTTCAGATATATGTACACAAATCTTTGAATATGTAAGTGCATGCACTTTATGTACACAAAGGCATTTATGAATGATATACATGCGATTTTTTTTCCTTTACATTTTTAAAAATTCTTTCATTCAACAGAATTTCTGACTCAAGCCAGATTGTCATTTTATACCCAGAAACCCCATGAAGTCCTCTCTCCTGAGGTCTTTCTAGGGCTTGAGATACTTGAGAGAAAAAAAATCAGAGTTGTCAATAGCCACACTCCACTTTTGTTTTTAACTGATTTAGTCACAATAAAGAATACCTCATTGTAAATGTAGTCTTAACAATACATCAAGAAATAAAAAATCATCGATAGATGTTCATACACTACCTGCATCCTAACCCTTCACAGGAACAGATGTTTTATGTGTATTAGTCCTTTCTTGCTCACCATATGTTCAATTCCATAGGAAGAAAATCTTGTTGCCTGTACCACAAGAGAGACACAGCACACTCCAGCATCTGGATGACTTGGAAACTAACTGCATTGTGGTGGAGTGTGTTGTCTCAGGTCAGCCTAGATACATAAAAAACTGATTGTATCTAGGAAAATAGATACTGTCTCTCAGAGAAATACAGCTCCACACTGTCTGAAATACAATCCTTCTAAACATCTTAAAAATGTATCTGATTACCAAAAGAATTTTTTTACTTTGTAATTATTGTAAATAATTCTCTCAGGCTGTGTCTGTACAGGATGAAGTCCAAGAAGAAATCCCTGGAGTCTAGAAAAAATTCCGACTCTGCTTCTCATTGCCTCTTGGTTTTGTAAGGGCCATCGCTGCTCTGCATATTCCACACCTCCTCTGAATCTCGTGGGGAAGACATATGGCCTTAGAAAAATGATTTCTTTTTTACTACTTCTATTGCAAGGGCTTGAAATTCTTCTAGAGTATCATCCTGGCATCATTGTTTTAAATAGCATTTAGGAGTTGTGTGATATGTATTCTGTCCCTTGGAACTTGGTGTGAGGTTTTGAGGGGCTATAAAGCCTGCTGAGAGTATTGGAGAAGTGTAACAGCACAGAGCTAAACATGGTGTGGGTATATTCATATTATCTATAGGGAGCAATACCTGGAGCAGACCATCGCCCAAAACCGTGATTAGATTTTTCTTGTAAGGCACTATTTGGTTAGTTCTAAAAGCTAACCTTGAAAAAATACACATGCAGACTCATGATAAGCACACCAAGACAATAGGAGAAGGTAAATTATCAGGGAAAAAAATAGCACAACTTAAAATTATATACTTTCTTTTCCCAAGCTGACAAGCTAAAAGAAAGAAAAAATAACTGCCTGAGTCCTGAGCATCAAAACTGTAGTCTTTCATCAGAAGTCATGAGGATTTAAAGGCCTGAGGTAGGAGATACCACTGTAGGTGCAGAGGCTACTGAAAGCCTGATGAGAAGAAAACATATATATTCAACTAGGTTATATTTTACAGACATGAAAAAATTAAATTGTAGGATTCCTTGTTAGTAATATTGCATTGCATATTTCCTATTTCTTAAGCACTCCAATAGAAGAGATTTCTGAAAACACTGATGTAGTTTGGTTTAGTTCAAACACTGCATACAAAGGTAACCACAAGGATAATTGGTTTAAAACCCCCAACCTAATAACACAGTAAGTGGTACTATGGAGTAGCTATATTATGTGAAATTATAGTTGTAGTTATATGCACCTTTAGAGCAAGTCTTTAAATATATATTTTTAGAATTGATTTTTAATTAATATAATAAACCTGTCACAGTAATTTTCAATTGAATGTTCTCATGACACATTCAACTTAAACTGTGTTGGAAGGAGAGGATATTAAGAGGAAAACTTGTAACAATTGTGAATATCTGATTTAACTTGAATTTTTTTTGAGAGTTGTTTTCTACTCATTTTTTGATGCAACAGGAATGAGAGGCAAATTTTGTCACTTTATTTTGAAATATAGATACACTCATACTTGATACCTTAGTGACAAATTAGATCAATTTTTCTACTATTCAAAGTGGGTGTCTTCTATTACTCTCTGGCTATATATCCAAAGAGCAGAAGTAAAGAAAAGAAATATCAAAATTCAACATATTAAGGTGCACCTGATAGAAATTTAGAGAGTGGGGAGCATTACAATATTTTTGCTATACAATTAAGAAAACTCTGTTTTTGTGAGACTCCACAAATTAAACAATTACTGCAAGATATTCCATATTTGAATGCACTGATGCAGTTGCCTTAAAAAAAAAAAAATACAGCAATCACCATAATAAAGTAATAAATACCTTAAACAGAAAACCACAGCTGGTCTTTGAAAATATGATCTGATTTTTTCAGGGCTGCAGTCTTGGTCCTCCGAAGTTTTCTTTTTACCATGTGTTTAATTAACACTGTAGTCATGGAAACTTCAAACACCTGTAGTTGTTCCTCAGAACCATGTTTAATAGTCTGTAAAAGCATGTAATGATTTTTAATTTCTAATCTGCTCTGAAATTCACCAATAATCTTCATGGCTAATGTGTTGCCCTGCCTCTCCTTTGCTCTGCAGCCCATGACCTGTGAAACTGGTGCTCAGAGCAACAGCTGCTTCAGGCTTCCTTGGAGCAGACCTCTGTCAATACTAACTTCTGATTCCACAGCGTGTAAACTCCATGTTACAAGGGCACAGGCTTCTTCCATTCCTTTTCCATTCACTACCGTGGCATCAGTACCATGGAGATAAATTCCCTTTCTCTCTGTTTTGATTTTCCAAATATTTTCTGTAATTTTGCAAGGATATACAGTACACTGACAGTCATAGAGCACCACAAAACGCAGCTTTATATTTTAAATGATGAAGGATCCTACTGTGGAATTTTAAATAGCAAAGAAAGGAAGAGAAGTTGGTCAGGCCTTCTTTCAGTATGTCCTTTCTCGTAGAAATACATGGAGGGAAAATACATGGATTCCAAGATATTTAGTGAAAGATGTCAGCTGTGGGCTGACAGACATTCCCTTCAAGAATAAAGAAGATAAACCAGAGAGTATTCATATACTGGTAAGCAGTGCTAGTATCGGAGATGGCTCCTTAAAGAAGGGAAATGGCCTAATTAAAGGAACTCCAGTCAGCATTGAGTTAGAGGTAAGTTTCTTCCAGACTGATTGCATCAGATAGAGCTACTGTTTGTTAGCTGAGAAATGAGGAGTGGATGGCCTTCGTGGTGGGAAGGGAACATGAAGCTCCCAGTGGAGATCTCTGTAGTTTTACTAGACTATGAAAATAGCTCTCAAGAGACCTTTGTAGTTTGGTTTTAGAATTCTATCCCTTTCACAGAGGGAGAAAAAGCTAGTCCCTTTGCATCTTAAATCTATTATCTCAATAAACAACTTCAGAACACTATGTGTAACAGAAAGCTTATACTTTTCTTCCTTGAAACTTGCCTGCTTTTAGGCTTTTCTAAAAGCATCCAGCTTAGTTTAATGCAAAAGCACTATCTGCCTTGTATCACAAATCACACATTATTCTCAAGCTCCTGCATGGTTATTTTTCTTAAGAGAAAACATGCTGTTAGTTTTGTTCAAGGAACAGTTGCTAAATGGTTATTATTTCCTACAGATTATATCATCTCTTAACAGCAAATCGCTTCTTCACAACAAGTTAATAAAATGCAAAGAAGGCATCCAAGTTCCATTTAAAATAAACGGTAAATCTATTAAAATCTAAAAAGGCTTTAAAAAGTATCTGTAGTCTCATCTGTCAAAAAAGATAGTGCAGAATATTGTGGGAAAGCTGATGGAGTTTTTTTTCCCCTCTCTGTACATCCATAAGGTTCTATGAATGCTTTAAGGCAGCATAATTCAGCACTGCTGCTGGAGCGAGTGAAAGCACATGGACTCTAAAGGGCACTTAATCCACTGATTAGTTTTAGCCCTTCCCCAAAGGTTTTGCTGCACTTAGTAGGATGCAAAATAGCATGGACTAATTGGAGCGTTATTCCTTTCAGTGGAAATTGATGCTTTACCATCAACTTCATCATCATGCTTGTAAAATTCTTAGAAATGTTGTGATCCTGAAAACAACCTCTTCATATTGATTATAATTGAATCAAAGCTGCATCCTCTAAATTCTGTAACTTAAGAAAGCATAATTTCCTTCTCTAAGAAGTTGATCTTCCCACAAAACTTCGACGATGATTTGTAGTTACAGAGTCTTCCTTGTTTTTTTTCTATGAAACTATTCACTTCATCATGGCAAACTGAGAACCTGTATTGGTGGATCATCAGTGTGTTTGTAGGTGTGGAAAAAATATCCTTATAATGAAGTGATTTTTAGAGATCAGGTGTTGGGATAATAAACTGCGTTTCTTAGAGAAATTTAAAATGCTTTTTATATTTATGAGTAATTTCAGTTTTACTAGAGATCCAGGGACAATAGGTAGAAAGAACAAGGCACACCAGTATAATTGAAAACAAGTGGGAAAAACAGTGTGGAGACATGAACTACAGGACAGACATTCTCCAATGCACATGGTGCCTGCAGTTGAGTCACAAATGCTCAGACAGCTATGACTCTCACACTGCATTTTACGTAGATAGTGTCAAGTCCTTGCAGATATGAAAGTCAGTTGCTGATTTCTCTCCATGTGGCACCAATCCAAGTCAGATATACTGATTTTCAGGCAATTTCTTCATACTCAGAACACTAAGACTAGAAGTTAGATTCTTGCATAAAGATGCAGACTAACCTGAAGATTGCTCAAGATTTTAATTTTGCTTCCTTTTCACTTCTGAAGGTGGCAGACATGTAAAGGCAGGAGGAGGGAAAGATTGTTTTTGATTTAAAAAGTAGTTAGAAAATGCCATATAGACTAAAAATAGCTCAAAAGATGAACTCCATGGATGTGCTAATGACCCTGTTACGTCAATACTTTTTGAGATGTTAAGTCAATATGCTTTGAGATTAGTGGGTAATAAATAGGTTATGAAGCTATTTCCCCCCAGAAATTCTTTGCACTTTTCCACATAGCTTTTTTGTACCGGTGGTCACAGATGGAACTGTCTGAGATAACTAATCTATGCAGGACTGAGTCACAGGCTACTGTGCATAAAAAGCTGCTTCCCAAGTTAATGACATAATATAATGTACTATACAATTCCCACCCCACAAGAAACTGCACTCTCACTTCTGAGCACCGGTGACTTATGTCCTTGGAACCCCCCAGTTCAGTTCTTGGAGGTAAACTCAATGTTGCTTTTTCACAGTTTCAGAAAATTTCCAGCAACTGTATATGCAAACAAATTAAAAGCAATTTTGTACAGACATTTCCCTGCCCACGAGGCCATTTCTTCTTCCTCGCTTCAACACATTTGTGCCGATTAATAGCTCAAAGTTCTTTTTTACTAAGCAAAAATTTTTTTTCTGAGGGAAGCATATCATATTCAGCCTCCTACAATGTCATATTCAATTGGGGACAGCTATAGGCCAGCAGGAGGCAGTTATGTTACTCCCTTAAAAGTGGGAGCCTTTCTCTAAAAACTGAAACAATATCTGTGCACAGAACAACATCTCTAGCTGACTGTGAATGTACACAGATTCATTCTCCTTTAAAAATACACCTCTGTACAAAAAGCTAGTTCAGTTCCTTTGAGCTTATGTAAGAGTTTTTTGGCAGAAACTTTGTGCTTTGCCTCAGCAGATCCCCTAACATAAATAAAGTTCTGAGTAATGTTGCCTTTAAAGGCTTGCATTTAGGTGGGGAAATTGTACTGGATTATAAGAACAAGATTATAAAGTAGGAGGCAGTAGCACTAGCATAGAACTAAATGCTGGAGCTGCATCAAATAAAGGATAAATGCAGTTTTACTAAGCACTGTCATAGAGCCACTCAGGCTGCTCACTGGAAACGTTTTTAGAGTCCAAGCTGCAGGATCACAAGAGAGATTGCCTGTAGATGGCAGACTCCTGTGATAAACTGAGAAGGGAATAAACACATGGGCAAATATCAGAGGCTATGTTTTAGTTCCAAGTGAAGATTCTGCTTCCTACTGCCCAGGAGTTTTGTTGGTCCAGACACAACAGACAGAGAAGTAGAAAAAATTATATGGAAAGAAGAAATCCAGTCAAAGACAAAACGACTAACGCTTCCTTAACTTAAAACAATGTGCTTGTGTGTTAGAGTACTTGAGGGGCACAGTGACTTGACTTAAAAATAACAAAGGTAAGCATAGGACACACCTGGAGGTAATTTCATGTTTTTGTCTGAGAAGTAAATGCAACCACAAAAGAACAGAAAACAGTAGAATTTGTATCTGGCTTTTATTACAGATTTCAATACTTTAGCTATAAGGTTGCTGAGATGTTTTTATAATCCCCAGTTAAAAGGCAATGCTTGCCAGGAAGATAAGGTTTTGGGAGGTTTAGAAGATCTAGAGCAGTCTTGATAAAATTTCACCCACTTTATATCTCTGGTGTGTGATGTTTTCCATTTAATTTCAGGTAATAAATGACAGAATTGTGAACCCACTATTTTCTAAATAGTTTTTTGGTTTGGTTTTTGTTTTGTTTTGTTTTTTTTTTTTTTGGTTTGGTTTGGTTTGGTTTTTTTGTTTAGATTTTTTTTTTCCTAGGAGAAAAGAGTTGGTAATGTCAATCGTGAATAATCATCTCTGTATATAGGAGCAAATTGTGTCTTTCAAACTTATTCCCATCTTGCATTATCTTAATTTTTATAAGATTCAATTTATAGAAGTATATACATGAAAGAAACAAATCATGAAAGATGAGAAATTTGTCTTCTATAGAAAAAAAGGAAATGGACTGTACAGGATATTCCAAAGTGGTTGAATAAATCACCATTGCACAGAACTTTGGTGGAGAAAGAGACATAAGGAAATGACTTGTTTTTTCCTTGGACAGTGACCATTATTATCAGAATAATTCAGGCCACATTGTCACTTGGGAAAAAACATATCATCTGTGGGAGAAAATCCCACCTGTTCAGAGCAGGTCTGACATAAAGAGGAGCGGTAGAACCATGTGTTTAAGCCAACTGCACTTCAGGTAATACAACTGCAGAGAAGATCAGCTGCCACTACAGTAGTATGAAATCAAGTCATGAGCACTAAGCACTGGAAAAGCTGCATTACTATAGATGTGCTACAGTAGAAACAATATATCATAATGCTGTTTGCTATTTCAAGACTGGGTGTATTTAACTGATTCCTGTGTTTAACATCTCATTCCCAGCTGTGCACAGCAAGTCTTCATCAAATGAAAAGATTTTGACAAGTTCTGTCTTGCTAATACCCCAGAATGCACAGAATGATCATGAAGTGATGCAGCTTCACTCATATTTGGTATTATATTGGTTCTGACCTGGATAGCCCACAGAGCATTTGAAGGATACATGAAAACAAGATTGAAAAATGATTGCATTCCAGGTTGTTACATTCATGAGGGATCAAAGGCTAATCCTGCCTTTACCTGCTTAGAATACAAGCAAGGTCCAAATGTCAAATGTCTTCACAGAGTAGCAGGATGTCTTTCACATTTGCAAAAATTCTAACTTGTGTATTCCATTATTTAATCCATACTTCTTTTAAGTGGCAATTCTTGATAATAAAAACCTGTGGTAAAACTTCCATTACAAATGAATCCCATTAATAAGGAAACTGCCTATTTGGCTTGACAAGATGAGACATGTACTGTGCAAGATCTGTTTCCCACATGGTAAGCTTTATCACATAGTCTGGCTCTAAGCAGTTGCATTATTTTCCATGTCACTAAAATTAAATAGAAATCTTAAGAGAAGCTGCCAACTGTGAAAACAAATCCAAATAAAAAATTAAACACCCAAACATGATTTACTATTTCATGTAGCAAAACATTATTAGAACGATTAGAAAGCAGTCTGTCTGATAATTTATTTTTTACTGTGAAACATACATAGCATAATTCATCAGTAAGAGCAGTCAACTTTCTCTTTTTGCATATCCTCCACAAAACCCCCACCAGAAAAATGAAACCATATAAACACTTGAAAGAACCTGAGAAATCAGAAAAATTTAACTTATTTTTAGTCAGTTGCATTGTCAACAGTGTTTCCTATGCTGAGGATAGAAACTGGTATCCACTCATTGCTAGCTAAAAAGTGCGTCTTGCTCATGTGGGAAAAGGTGCAGTAAAGAAAGAGTAGAACTACATGGCTTTGATGGCACAGATTTATGCGATTTAGAATGTATATTAAATAGCAGAATATACATACAAGTACAATTTTTATTTTCATCCATGATGTGCTAACAGCAAGACTGTGGTCTTATCCAAATTATCACAAGCCAATGCAGTTTAACCTAAGCATAAGGAACAGATGTTTCAAATATATTGAAATCAGAGATTAATGTCAAGCACATAAACTTAATTTTACTTTTAATGTCATTGAGGATCACCAACAATTATATGCCACTTTACATTGCATGTATAAAAGACTGTGCTGAGTATTTTCATAAACTGAATAACTGATTCACATAAATCAACTATTACCACTACTACTGCATTAGTCCTACTTTGCAGTCTTTTTTTCCACTTTTTTTTTTGTATGTGTGACGAAGAAGTAGTTTGTTCATCGAGAAAATAATTTTGCTTCTTTTCTACAATTGTCATGTTGAGATTCTGAATGTAAAGCCGAACTGAAAAGATTTGGCCATTGATTTTCAAATGCAGGACTTGTAGAGAAGAAATAGTACTTTCTCAGCACACACCACTCAGAGAGGCCTACAAGGATACTATGATATTACCTACTGGAATGTATCCTCTACAGTGACCTAGGACACTAAGTCCTTGAATGGATACCTTGGCAAGTCTAAGGCTGCCCATGCATGAGCTTGACAGTGAGAAGAGACCACAGTTAGCTTCCAGACCCATTTCCATACATAGCAGTACCAGTCAGGAAGGGGTAGTCTTGTTCTTCAGCTGGCAAAAATTATCTGGCGTGGACATAAGAAGGAAAATAATGAATATGATTTCTGCTAAATGAACAGCACAAATGCCTGCTAGTTTTTGTTTGCTTCCCTGGTGCTTTTTTTCCCCTGCAGTCAGCAAGAGGCTGGATATTATTAAACCTTGCAATATGTGTCCATTGTGTCCTCTACCAAAAAAAGCAATAAAAAGATGCCTGTCTAACCTTTTATATCTTGAGATGAATCTTTTCTTTACTACCTTTGCTATGAGAGAACCAATAACACCATAAATTCTTCAGGCACTGTTCCTTTTTAATGATCAGAGCAGTTATTCTAAAATTTTGTCTTTTGCACTTGGAAAGGGCAAATGGAATTGAGATTCAGAGAAAAGTTCAGGAACTACAGGTTAAACTAGTGCTTTTTTTCCTCCTGCTCTCAAACTGCTTTTATAATTTGCATCTATGCAGAATGAGTATAAAATGTTACTGCCCTGATTATATCCTTCCCCCATACATGTAAAATGATACATTGAATTATGAGGAATAGGTCAGGTCTTAATCCAGTTGTCAGGAGATTAGGAGTCTTTTCTTTTTCCCAGGACTAGAAGTATCCACCATGCTCATTATTTCTGAAAGTGAAACTTGCTGTCCCTTCACATTTAGTGTGAAAATTGTGCCCTTTCTTTCAGGTGTGGTGGGAAAGTGGTGGAGAATGTTGTATACACTGATTGTTATACTCCACATCTAAAACGTTTAAGATTTGTTTATATATATATATTTAAGATTTATTTATGTAACTTTGGAGAATAACAAGATTCTGAAATCACATCCATGAAGAGATGATAAAAGCAAAACTGCTAGAAATAAAGAGGTGCATTAGCCCTAGTAAGCAATTTGAGAAGGGACCACTATGAAAACTGGTAGGCAGCTGTCTGGCCCAGTGACTATGTGCAATTCTTCTCTTCTGTGAATTATAGCTGAAGTGATTAGATCTTTTCTAGAGGATAACTCCAAGGACGTAGATCACACTTCCCATGTGAAGTGAAATAGAAAGTACGATGTAGTGTTTTTTGTCATCCTAGGTACCTGATATTCAGGCTTTTTTAATGCCTGATAAGACTTATTTTCCTTCTAAATTTAACTTTCTAACGTTTTTGACATACCTAGAGTCAGTAAAACATCAATAGTTTATTATCGATAGTATTTCGATCACATGATGAGACTTGCCTGTTCTAACCTACCATGTGAATTCCAGCATGGAATGTGCACAAACACTGACATGGTCCTTAGCTTTGTGTATATCCAGTATATTTACAATTCTAAATATTTATATGATTTATTGCACTTTGAAGTCGTGCAAAGCATTCTGTGATTTCCATGTTTCCAGAAGAGCACATTATCAGGACAGAGTGACACCCAACCACACTGGTAAACAGGCATCTAAACCTGCCAGTATCTGCAAACATTGCTTTTAACAGCATGGGCAACATCAATGCCAATCAAATTTTCTCTCATTAAAATTCTTCATTGCTCATTCACAATCCTTTTCTGGGAATAAATTTGTAGTAAAAAAAACAGGTCATCTTCCTTATTTCTGCTCTTCTTTGGTGTAATTTTAAGCAACATTGTACTGGATGACTGATCTTTCTGAAGAAATTTTCTTCAACCTTCTACTCTCTATTACAGCAAGGCCACAGTCTATAGTGTTGCCTCAACTGTGTTATTATTCTTTAATGCCAATTCAGCTCTGTGATTTCTTCATAACACCGCAACAAAGAGAGAGTTTTCCTCAATTTTCTGACTGTGTAAGTAGGAAACAGCTACATGTATCAGAAGAGAAAAAAAAATCATCATTAATTGCCCTATAATATTGATGTCAAAATAAAATATTAAAAGATTACTTGGTTTGAAGACAACAAGTATTCATCACTTAACCAGCTGGTGTAAAGAGCTGTTCTTCTGATACCTGAAAAATAGATTTCTCTATACAGGAATTTTTACCATGAAGTAAAACTATTTAGTCATTTGGCAGCTCAGTGTTTTCTTGTATGAGTGACTTTTATTTATGATGTAAAACCTGTTCTGAAGGAGTTAAAGTTTTCCTCACTGCTATATAAGAGTATTCAAAACCAAACTTTGAGGTATTAAGTTTCATCGGATACCCTGGGTTTGCATAATGTGGGGGTTTTTTTTATGAGATGCTATATAAATTTTGTTATTATGTTTTGTGCCTCTTGCCTTATCACTCTGAGTTCATTAATTTCATTGCAGCTGTTCTTGTACAAGAGCATAGGAGTAATGTTGAGCATGATATTGTTTCCAAGCAGTCATCATTTTGATTCCTAATCATATAGTTAAAAACTTCTTAAAGGTCACTTCTGTGATAGTGTCTAAGAAATCAGGCATCATATACCACATAATAATACTGGAAACTACTCCAGTTTGCTTTTAAATCAAGGGAAGAAAACCATGGCAGTTTTTATAAGATTTTTTTTAATTAGCCCATCTGTTCTATGTCTGTGTGTATGGACTTTCTACTGTACAGTAAATTCAGTGTATTTTGGTTGTAATGAAATGGACATCACCAAAGCCCCTTCAGATAAAGAAAGAAATTATCTTATGTCTTTGTCAAACCTCACTATTCTGTTTTCTATTAGAAAAAAAAAATCCAGATTTAAATTAAAAACCATTACTCTGTGTTTGGAAAATATTATTTTGAAAATATCCCTGTCTTAATCAGGTCACAGTATGTTGTATTAGCTGGAAATCTGAATAAAATACTTTTTTGTGTTGTTCCTAGATATAAATTTGATTTAAACTATTTCCTGCTTCTTGAAATAAAAAATTGAAAATAATATCAACATTTTACACTTATAAAATTGAGACAAACTTATTTAAACATAACTGCTTTATGTCTTCAGAAATCTTATATATAATTTTACTCACTGTTTAGAGTCCTCTAATCTCTTTACCTGTAAAAAAAAAAAAAAGAAGAAGAAAAAAATGTGGTCCTTGGAAATTAGATATTTAAAATATTGAATAATGTCTAACCACAATGGATCTCACAGGTGTTTGATTCCCTGTACAGTCATTTAGAGGAAATGTGTATTTATGTTACATTTTTTAAATTAAACTTTTTCCTGTGACAGTTAATGAAGACAATGTTATAGGCATGATTTACTTTCACACTGAGTTAACTGATCCAGAATAATGATTTAGAAATCAATTTTTTTTTCATAATTTCCTGAAAAACATTGAATGGCTATTATGAAAGCCGAATACACTGAAAAGCATACAAAAAAAGACACAGCCCTGTTATTATCGAACAACATACTGCTTGCTCCGTAGCATGATAAAAAGTACAAAATATATCTAAGTATTAGAGGTTTCTACTAAAACCTAGTTTTAAATGTCAAAATATTTAAAACTAATCTACATATCATAACAGACTACACTTCGGGGTCTGCATTTGAGTAATTAAATTTTACAGTTTTTTATTCAGTAGCATCTGCTTCATATTTCTGCACTGTGGTTAAGCTATCAATTTTTGGCAGTGTAATAACCCTGTTGAGTCAATAGCTACTGTTTGCTCTGACATTATTGACTCAGCAGCAAGTTCATTGTTTTGCTTGTTTTTACAGTACATGCCATTCATACACAGGATCACTTTTAGCTGAAAGACTGCATTAATAAAAGATAGACTTCACTGAATCTAGTAGACAGCCCAGTGTCTCCACTGAGTAGAGACCCTAAGAAAAACTTTTTTTAATACCATAACTGGAGATAGCCTAAAAGTGTATTTAGCAATACAGGACTGCTGCCATATCCTGGGCTTGAATTCCTCTAAGAACTGGGTCAGGCACAATTTGTCCTGTTTCAAGGACACTCTCCTTTCAATTGTTCATTATCCATAGCCTCTACACACTTAAGTGATCTAAAATCATAGAATCACAGGGGGCTTTGGTTTGGAAAGAACCTTCAAAGCTCATTAGTTCTGAACCTGCTCCCATTGGCAGGGACGCCTTCCGCCAGATCAGATTGCTCAAAGCCGCATCCAAACTGCGCTTACACTGTCAAGGAGTAGGCCTCCATAACTTCTCTGGGCATCCCCTTCTATTTTGTCACCACTCGCATTGTAAAAAATGTCTTTCCTCTATCCAATCTAAAATCTATCCTTTTTCAGTATAAAATTATTAATATTATTCCTTGTCTTGCTGCTAAAAGTCCATGTAAAAGTACTCTCTCTATCTTTCCTGAGGCCCCCCGCTTAGGTACTGGAAGGCATCTATGAGGGCTGCCACGAGCCTTCTCTTCTTCAAGCTGAACCACTCCAATTCTCTCAGCCTGCCTTCATAGGAGAGGATTCTATCCCTCTTACCGTTGCCGTGGCCCTCATCTGGACTTGCTCCACTAGGACCACATCTTTCTTATCCTGGGGATCCCAGAGCAGAATGCAGCACTCCAGGTCAGGTCTCACCAGAAAGGAGCAGAGGGGAAAAATCCCCTTCCTCACCCTGCTGCTACACTGCTTTTGATGCAGCCCAGATACATTTGGATTTTTGGGTTGTAAATACCCACTGCCAGTCCATGTCCAACTTTTCATCCACCAGCTGCCTGAAGTCCTTCTTTAAAGGCCTGTTCTCAATCACTTCATTCCTCAGCCTCAGTTGATAACAACTATTTTCCTGTCCTGGCTGCTGGACTTTGCTCTAGGACTTGTCAAGTTTTACGAGGTTCACATGTGTTCACTCCTCAAGTCTATCAAGATCCTTCTGGATGACACCCCTTCCTTTAAGCAAATCATATGTGCCACTCAGCTTGGTGTCACCCCCAAACTTGCTGAGGTCGCACTCTATCTCATTGTCTCTGACATTAATAAAGTTATTGGATAGTATTTTACCTAATATGGACCCTGAGGAACACTACTTGTTTATGAGCTCCATTGAGCCATTGACTGCAACTCTTTGGATATAGCCATCCAGTCAATTCCTAATGTATCTAGCAATCCATCTATCAAACCTGTGTCTTGCCAACTTACTCACAGGGCTGTTGTTGGAGCCCATGTCAAAGGCCCTATAGAAGTCAATAGGTGACATTCGTTGTTCTTCTCTTGGCCACCAATGCAGTCAGCCCATCATTGGGCTGACTAAACACCATGACATTAGTGAAGCATGATTTGCACTTTGTGAAGCCACACTGGCTGTCTCTAATCACCTTCCTGTAATTCATGTGCCTTGGCACAGCTTCCAAGAGGATCTGCTCCATGCTGCTATTGAGGCTGTCAGGTTTGTTTTACCCAGAATTATCCTTTCTACCCCTTATCAGCAAACAGAGAGATATTCTGTAATTGGCTTCAGATTCTTTTCCTTCAAGTGCAGTGATTTCTCATGGCTATTGTATTTCGCTGAGCAATGTACATAGAGCTAATAAAAAATCCACCATACAAAGGGTATCTTGCTGCACAAGTGTTCTTAGACATCTGAAGTTTGCCCTCAGCATATCAAAGCACCATTGTGTCTTTTCCAAATTACGGGAAAACCTGTGCAAGTAAGAAGCATCTCTGTGAGGAAGATATGCTGTATCATTCAAATTATTTTGAGGGCAGAGAAGCAAAATCATATATTTTCTCAATTTCTGTTCAGTTGTTTGAAGCAATAAATTGTGTAGTTCCTGCAGGTTAAATAAAGCACTATTACCCTTCTCTGGCAGTAAATTAAACTAATAGAGCTTACCATTCAGTACTAAGTGAAATTACAGCCCATATTTTAACAGAAATCCATCAAAATCAGAACTACCAACTAGACAAAAAATATACAAATCTTTGACATATATAAAAATTATTTTTACCTTTGAAGAAATGCTTAGAGTTGTAGAGAGAGAGTCATACAGAGAACATGGGAGTAGGAAAATGTCATTACTATACTAAACTTTATGCATTTTGTATTTGGCAGGACTACTGAGAAGTTTCTGACCTGCCTTAGGTAGAGAAGGAAAAGGAAAAAAGAAAGAACAGGCATAGAGTATTTGCTCCCTTGCATATCTAGGTCAAGTTCTTGCTGCCTAGGCTCCCAAGTGTTTTGAAAGATGTTATAGCACCATTAATTTCAGTAATCACACAAAAGATAAATGGGTCAGATACAGGTGGCCCAACTGCCCTGGCCAGCTGTCCATGGCTAGCGTTGGGGATAACATGCTTCAGGTCTTGCTCGGTTTATACTTCCACAGCACATATAAGAAGGCATCCTATTCATCTTCCTTCCTTCCAGACACAGTCCCTCCAGGATCAGCTAACAGGACTTTGACTCCATCTTTCCTCAGCAGCAAAATTACAGTGTAAGAGTATGACCAGATTGCTAGAACTGCAAAACAAATTAATGCTGATCAGATTTACATAAACACAAAAATGACCAGACAATTTTGCATACTGACATCTGAAACATAGATATGACAGAAAATGAAAATGCAGTTCACAGTGTTAAAGAACACATTGTATTTCTTGTCTGAGTAAGGATTTTGGAGTTCAGGTCTTTTTCTTATTTGCAGTTGTATATGAACAGAAGCGCAGTACTTCGGATATTTTTTGCTGGAATTTTTTTCTGCAAATTCTGTGATAAATTAGCAAATGGTCGATGTACCCATTACACATTTGTGTTTTGAATGCTTCAAAATTACTTTCTTTTCTGATCTGTGTCTCTAATTCCCACAAGTATATTTTTAATAAGACAGGTCTCAGTGTCAAAGTTATTAATATAAGGGAAGCTATTGGGTTTTTTATACAACTAGAAAATAAACTCCCAACCTTCCCTACAGTTAGCAAACTAGAATGGCTATCCTACCTCCACTCAGCTTCAGTTTTGCATGAAACTAGTACAAACCTGACTTTTTCAGGCCATCATCTCTATCAAACTTGGAAAAATTAAGTAAATGATTCTGAAATATTTGGGAGTGACAGAAGAGACTGGCTAAGACTAAGTGGCAGACACAGTGAAGAAGCCAGTTTAAGAAAAGTTAAATACAAGTCTCAGAACTTGGCAGTAACTGCACTTTATATAAGCAGGTTATTGAACACAAAGCATTTCTCAGGAGGTTTCTTTTAGAAATAAACACTGATGCTGACTCTAACATAAAGCTTAAAAGATGAACAAATATATCCAGTTCTGTATTAAGGAGATTGAAATTTAAATGTGATTCTTTGTAGACTTCAGCTTGTTAGTATGAACTTAATATAGTTTAGCATTGAGTAATCATGCTTTAATGCAAAAAGCAATAAACGTGTTTCATAGTAAATTATATTTAGTGACAAGACTATATCCTCTCAAACCCTGAAATTGGTGGATCACGTGACTTAAAAAATGCATAACATGGCAAGGAAAACTTTCCAGTGTGAGGTCAACAATAGTTAGGAGTGCTTTTTGGTGCAAGAAGAAAAGATTGACATAGCGTTGGCTATATCTGCTTAGCATAACATTAATCAGATAATCAAAGTAAAGCTGCAAATTTCTTCTTTGGTTTTGTTACGAAATGGAAAACTTGTTATGATCCCAGGTTTCAGAGATTTTGAGAGCCTGCTCAAGCATTTCTGTCATGACAAATTGTTCCATTAAAAAAAAAAGTGTTACTTGCACTTGAAATAAAAGGAGTATAAAGTATCCTGATCATATATCTTAAATAATGAAATAAGAAAGGGATTGCTGATAACAGAACTTAAATTTTATTTTAATTACTGCCTTTTAATCCCTACATCCCACATACATTAATTTTGAATTGGATAATCCTTTTATGTGCAAAATACATCAATCAGCCATCTTCCCTAGTGTCTACTTTAAACTTATATGTAGATGAAAAAATGTTTCCTAGTCAAGACAACTTTTAATTAGAACATATTTCTTAATGTCTTTATTTCAGATTTGTTCCACTAAAACACAAAGGGTCATTATTAGCCTACTCTTCATATAGAATGTTCTGCTTTAATTTAGTGTGATTGCCTTCAAACTTCTCTTTATTAATTTCCTACATTGTTTAACAAGTTCTTGCTTTTTAGCTTGGATTTTAAGATTAATGTTGCCAGTTTATGTGAAAAGGAAATACTACTCCTTATTCCTTTCAATAATCTCAAGAATATAATTCAGACCTCTGATTCTTCTAGGCAAAACTTTAACCCGCCCTAAAGTAGAATTATGGTGTCACCATTGCTGTCAGAACTACTTGACTGAATATTATAAAAAATAAAATAATATTGTAAAAAGTTTCTACTGTAGCATCTAACTTGTCGCAAAAGAACCTGCAGAGTTTTGAAAATGGTATAGAGTTCAAATTCATTTCCATTATCGACAAAATACATTGCACACAGTTGTTTTGCTTTATTTTGCCTTGCATTCCTTTGTATTCTGGAGTGCCAGTCGGTTTTACAAGATTTTAAAACATGATATTAAGGGATCCTTCAGAAACTGCATTAGAACCAAATTGCACACTCTGTTTCTTTGGTACGTAAATCAAAGCCTAAACATCTCTGTCTCACTAGTGTTCAAGAGCAATATGTTTATTGCAGATCACGTGTGTAACCAGCTTCCCTTTTGGTTAACAGACCTATGCATTCATTAGTTCATATGGTCAGCAATTATGGCTCCTGGATTTGTCCTGATTAGCAAGCAGTATTTTGTGATTTTATTACCATTTATGAATGAATTTGTGCAATTTATTCACCATAAGATATTCTGTAGAATAAAATCAGGTGTACATTTATAATTCCAAAATGTCAACGGTACATGGAAATTCTGTTTCACATATGGACCTTGACGGTTACTATAAATTCTAAAGTTGATTGTAATATTCAGATCATTTTCAGATAATTTATATTATTTCCTTGTTTACTTTACATCATCCAAATAAATTAGGAAGCATTCCAAGTAGACCAATTATGAAGTGATAGTTGTAATAGAAGTAGATGACAAGATAAAATGCAAGTATTTCTTCAGGTCATAAATTTTAAAAAGAAAACATAGAAATACTTTGATTTTTTTTTTTTTTTTAAGCACTAGATATATACCAGCAGAACTTTGCTTTATATGCTGTGTGGGATATACAGTGGGAATAGCTGGCAGAAGTAAAACTTCTTGCTATCATTCTGCCTTGCTTAAGAGCTGCAAGGACTCAAGTGCTATGTTAACACATGGATAACATAGGTTTATTTTCCAATCTGTATTCACTTGAAAATTATCTTTTTTTCAATAAATATTTAGTCATTTACAGATTAAGTAGCATATTTAATTCTTTAGGAATAATTAATATTTTAATTATTTTACGTTTTTTACTCTTCACTTGTTTTCCTAATTTCCATTGGAGGCAGTGGTGTTGTACAATGTTGCCAACATCAAGTAACCCAGCACCCTCTATCTCTCTACTGAGACAACCTGTTTGGCTGCCCTGATCTCTCTCAAGTTTCTGGAGTACTGTATTGAGAGCACAACCTTTGTACAATCTGCAGCCTCCTGTGTCATATAGGCTGTGCAGTTTTCATGCAACAGCACTGAGACATAATTCCTAGTGAATGAATAGGGGCACAGAAGAAGGATTATTTAAAAGGTTTAAGACTGTATGTAGCATCACTTTTTTCTATCACCGTTTGCCCTAAACATTAATAAAAACTTGGGAAGTGAGAGGTTGAGTAAAATTCAAGCACTTATGGAACAACAAAATGAGAAAATGTGAAGGACCCTAAGGGCTTAGTAGTAGTTGAAAATGTGGGGATATCTTCTCATCAATTTGTACAAGATTTAAAATGTCTGGACTTTACTAATCTGGAAATTTTATAAAAGGCCCAAATCAGGAAGATGGTACCTGACAGAACAGACTAAAATTGCTATGGAATCCTCAGTGCACTCCTAAAATGAGATTTTACATATGCTGGCAAAGACGAAACTCAGCATCTGCTTTTGTGACAGGTTACATCAAAATAGAATTAAAACAAGTTAAAAAAGAAAAATCCAGTTTTAAAGTGATTGAACATCAGTGGACTGGATATCTTCTTTGAAAAGCTACTTGATTTTATCTCTATTTTTTTGATTGAGAAAATAGTACTAACTTCCAGATAAATTATGTCTAAGAATTGTAATGTATTGATTTTCCCCTTTGATAATGTTATTTGTTTGTTTGTTTTTCTGGCACAGAAACATAAACCAACATACTTTTTTTGCCAATGCCTGATAAAAGAAACTACCACTATTTACAATAGAATATGCATATTAGGAGAAAATATTAAAACTGTGGTTTAGTTTTCTGACTCAGGTGTCAAATTTGAAGATATGTTTCAAATATCATTTAAATAAAATATACACTCTTTTACCCTCCTTCTTTTTAGCCATCCTAGCAATAGTTATACAGAAAAACTATGTAGAAAAATGTAACCCATCTTTACACTTGGATCTGATACTAACAACCAAACTGTAGACAACTATATCTTCTCACAGTAAATTCTCAGGGTATGTTAAATCTACTTCAAATATTCTGAAAATACTAACCTGTTCCTCAGTAAATACCAGTTAATCTGGAAAGAACCTAAAGCATAATGTGGTACTGAGAACAAATTCTTTTGTAGTTGTTCTATTTCCTTTCCAACACATGCCATTTTCATTACATTCAGTATCACAGAGATGGCATAATTAACTTATGCTGACACTGTGGTGTTACCTTTGCTTATCCTCAAAGAGCATTAAAAGTCTAAGCCCCTGCAGAGTTTCGCCACCTGCACTGAGCTCTAAAACAAGCCTTTTTAACAACAATAATGTGTTTTCTGCAAAACTGCAGAGGAAATTAGGAAGAAAACACACAGGGAAGGGCATAAAGGGCAATGTGATTTTTAATTTTGTAAGCTGCTTTCTTCCAGTTTTGTGTTAAACTAAGATGCCAGATAAAGTTACTAGTAGCAAAAATGACATGAGAAACCCAAATTGAAAAGTAATTTAAACCTGAAGTAAATTGCCCCACTGGAATAAGCAGTAATTTTGGTCAGACCTCAAAAACCCTTTAGCATCTAAAGGGTATTCTCAGGCTCTCAACTGTAATAAGTGTCTGAGGTCACCTTGATGTTAAGCTTGTTGTGACTTTCCTTGGAAAAATGTTGAGAGAAACCCGGAGCATCTAAAAGAAGAAATGTTGCAATATTTAGTCTGTTGATATTCTTTATTTTTTGGGGAGAAATGTGTCAAGTGCTTTGAACAAAATGGCAATATTTAACTTATTAATAAAGGTACTATCAGTAGTTCTGGAGTTTTGTTTTTCATTCCATGGCATTAAACTGGGCAATCAGTGGTTATAATTGCCCACTCTGAAGTTTACCAAGGACACAAGGCTGCTCTTTGCAGCAGCAATTGCTGAGGTTCATCTGCAGTTCATCCGTGTGGAGCAGACCCAAGAAAACTGCAGTGCTTAGTAATGACTTCTGAGTAGTTACAGGTATGGCTATAATGGCAAAGATAAAACACTAGAACAACATGGTATTCACAGAGATTTTTGAAATCAGAGAGATTTATGTGATTTCATTTCTATCTTGGCTAATTTAATCTCCTTTATCAACCTAATTAATCTTCCAGTGGTAGTGATAAAAAATATGCCAAGCAAACTATAAACCATTGTATTAACTACACGAACCTGTTAAATGTTAGTTATGTAATGTGGAGAATAATGGCCTCTGATGGAAGGAAGGAAGGAAGGAAGGAAGGAAGGAAGGAAGGAAGGAAGGAAGGAAGGAAGGAAGGAAGGAAGGAAGGAATTCCAAAAATATTTTTTTACATTCACTATTTAGAGGAGAAGCAGCCTTAGATTCAATTACAAAATGGCTATTGAAAACTAAAATCAGTTGTTTTTGCCAGTTTTCAATAGCCAATGGCAGAGTGCCAAAACATGAAAAAGATTAGAGAAGCATTATTGTACAATATCAACATTTGTTTCTCTCTCACTACTACTCTACTTTTTCTGTACTGTCTTTAGATCACTTTTAGAGTTTTACCTTTTCTACCACTTACCTTGAAATAGAAAAGTATTGTATAATGCATAAATAATATTTAAATACAATAAATACAGTATTTTTTAAAAAAATCCCGATTACAACATAATGTAAACTGAAGTAGAATGATCATGCTTCGTGAAGAGATGGTAAACTTAGGGGGTTTTATTTGCAAAATGGGTTTTCTAGTCCCTTTTAAGAAGGTCTCTGAAACTCTATCTCAAAAAAAAAATCTCTCCGCAAGCATCAGAGACTATTGTTTTTGTTTAAATTGAGAATGTCTGGATTGGTGAACAAGTTGCTGATAAGGATTTGCCTGGCATTCTGGGCACTTGCCTGAACCTGACTACCAGCATCAATGTGCCCTTTTTGTCTCATCCATGTGCTGTGGGATGGGGCTGTTCCTGATGAGGAGCCTGCTTCTCTCCATCTTGCTGTCACCCTTGGCTCCCTTCTCCCTTTCTCCAGGGAGCAACTGCTATTGCTGTCTCTTTACAGGATCATGCTCTACAGACTGTCAATGAGAGGATGTTTGAAACTCCTTACTTACTCAGATCTTTTAAACAAGACCATGTTTATATGATGAATCAGGTCTCCCAAATCCTGATATGTGATCAGTTCCTGTCTGGGCGATGGCAGAAGTTTCCGTTGTAAGGAGCTTTGCAGTGAAATCTTCAGCTGGATGATGAAAATCTTCACAAAACACATCTTTGCTGAATTCTTGCATTCAGTTTTGTGTCCCATGGTCCAATGGGACTATGTATGTTCTATTGCTATTGATAAACTGTGTACAAAACACCCCATGCCTTAAGTATGTTCAAAAGACCATTTCTGCATCAGCAGGAGTAATTTCTAAAGCTTATTTAGAATTAACTTTATTTAGCTAAACTTAAATCTATTCTGCAATAAGAATTGCCCGAGAGAGTTTCTGGAGCAACCAGATTTGTCATCTCAGAGGTCAATCAATACATGGAAGCACATGGGTAGTCACTGTGAACTGGCCAAGTGCACAACAGAGATAATCACCTGGATTCCTTCAATTTTCTACCTCTTGCAGCTATTTCCTAGCTCTTGCAGTAATTAGTGAAATGCTCTGTAGTGCAGCTGAGTAAATCCCAAATTAGTCAATGGGATCATTTCAGCAGAAACTGGCTAGAGGATTTTTTGATCAGCCAGGGAATTGCTCAGTGGACATGGGCATAGCCATGATATCTATCTATACCACAATAGCAGGACAAACATGAAATTCATATTTATATAACATTTCTAACTTAAAGTCTTTAGATCTTGCCACAACCAGATGTCAGATTTCCAATATTAAAAAAAAAAAAAAAAACCAAAAAAAACAAACAAACAAAAGCCCACAAAAACCACTAGGTTTGTGTTTGTTGGAATGTTTCATCTTTAAAGTTAAAAAATTTTCATTAATACAAAATAAAACTGAACTTTTAACATCTTCATCATTGGGACAAATTAGAGAAATGGAAAATCACCAATTGTTTGAAATTTAACAAAGACGAGTTCTGGATTCCCCCCAGGACAGGGCAACCCTGGATATGTGGATACACTGGGGAATGAGAGGCTGGAGCACAGTTCCATGGAAAGGGACCTGGGGGGCCTGGTCAATGGCAAGTTGAACATGAGTCAGCAGTGCCCTGGCAGCCAGGAGGGCCAATCCTGTCCTGGGGGGCATCAGGCACAGCATCACCAGCTGGGCAAGGGAGGGGATTGTCCTGCTCTGCTCTGAGCTGGGGCAGCCTCACCTCAAGTTCTGGGGGCAGTTCTGGGTGCTGCACTGTAAGAAAGACATTAGGCTCCTAGAAAGCATCTAAAGAAGGCCAGCAAAGATGGTGAAGGGGCTGGAGGAGAAAAGTGATGAGATGAAGCTGAGGTCACTTGGTCTGTTCAGCCTGGAGGAGACTGAGGAGAGACCATCTTGTGGTCCATCTCAAGCTCTTCCTAGTGGAGGAGTTTTTTGTTATTGGAAGTTTCAGCTGTTCTTGCTATTATTAATTGTCTTCATAAGAAAAGACCACAACATGAAGTTCTTGTTAAGAAATGGGATCATTTCTGCCCTTTGTGTTAGCAGTGATTTTTGCTATAGTGTCAGAATCCTTGTGAAAGTAACTACTTTTGGGAGGAAGAAAAGATGAGTCACGGAAAGATTTTACAGACATCTACAATTTTCCTTAAAATATTGTCATAGATGTCCATCAGAAATATACATATGCTAACAAAGTTGATTTTTTTTTATTTCTTCAGTGGAAAAAAAAAATAGAAATATAGAGTTCTTCAAACAACTCATTGGCAAAGAATCAGCATTTTCTTCTGTCTACCAAACAAAAGAAAAATACTTATGTTTTTAAAGGAAATAAATACTTGAGTACCTTCAAAGAAGGCATCATTTTCACCAGAAGAGAAAAAAAGTTTGTATCAGTCCCATAGTCCATTCTCTTTTATTCCTCTGACATAGATGAGTCACACTCTCATTGCATGCTTAAAAATCCTCACTTACACCTCCACAGGTCTATTAATGAACTCTTTTCATAAACTTTACATTGTATGAGGCAATCTAATGTGTCTTTTCATAAAAACAGGCATCCCAATATTAAAAAAAATATTCTCGTCTAGTCCAGTGGGAAAAGTTTCTATTTCAGAATGGGACTACAAAGTGAAAATTTCTCTCCAAATCTAGTCCACAGGGAAATGACAGAATGAGCAGCATATTCACCCCACTTTTCCACTGTTTCTTTCTCTTTCCTCCACTTCCTCAGTCCCAAACCTTTTTCATGGCTTTTAGAAGCTATGGAGTATTCCATCACGTATCAGAAAAAGCTACATGAAAGCTGTAGCAGTCAGCTTTTAGTAAGCAATCTGAAAAGTTTCTGAGAAAATAATTGATGAAGGCAGAAAGAAAGTTAAGAAAGAGAAGTCTGAACTACTTGGAGCTAATCTATTACTCGAAAGTGTCAGCAGCAGCAAAAGTGTTATCTACTGCTTGCAGCAGAACTGTGGATACATGTCACGCCTGGATTCCTACTTTCCTTACCCTACGACTCCTCTCAAGGGTTGGGAACCTTTTGGCTTTATTACTGTGATGAAATCAATGTGCTTTAAAGGACTTAGATCTTTCATTTCTGGCCACTATAGTCAGAATTAATCCTATGATCTCAAAAGACTAGACAAAACTGAATTTGGCAATCAGAAGAAGAAAGGCATATGAAAGAAATATGAATTTTAGGAGGAGAATGACAATTGATAAATCTTTCTCCTTTCTGCCTGCCTAAGGGACAAGGCTTTCATTTTCCCTGGGAGAGGTATTCATTAGGGTTATACCAACAACAATCTGCAGGACTGAGATTCAAAACCCATTGTATTCACACCAATTCCAAGGAGAGGTTGTTATGCTCAATGTACTAGTAGCATGTTGCTATTCCGGGGAAATCCAAACTTCTGTCAAAAAATTGGTGCAAGGCTGTTTGCAGTGGCAGCAGGACTGACAGGAGTGCCTGTTAATGAGGCTGTTTTCTTACCCTCAGCAATCTACCTGNAAAAAAAAAAAACCAAAAAAAACAAACAAACAAAAGCCCACAAAAACCACTAGGTTTGTGTTTGTTGGAATGTTTCATCTTTAAAGTTAAAAAATTTTCATTAATACAAAATAAAACTGAACTTTTAACATCTTCATCATTGGGACAAATTAGAGAAATGGAAAATCACCAATTGTTTGAAATTTAACAAAGACGAGTTCTGGATTCCCCCCAGGACAGGGCAACCCTGGATATGTGGATACACTGGGGAATGAGAGGCTGGAGCACAGTTCCATGGAAAGGGACCTGGGGGTCCTGGTCAATGGCAAGTTGAACATGAGTCAGCAGTGTCCTGGCAGCCAGGAGGGCCAATCCTGTCCTGGGGGGCATCAGGCACAGCATCACCAGCTGGGCAAGGGAGGGGATTGTCCTGCTCTGCTCTGAGCTGGGGCAGCCTCACCTCAAGTTCTGGGGGCAGTTCTGGGTGCTGCACTGTAAGAAAGACATTAGGCTCCTAGAAAGCATCTAAAGAAGGCCAGCAAAGATGGTGAAGGGGCTGGAGGAGAAAAGTGATGAGATGAAGCTGAGGTCACTTGGTCTGTTCAGCCTGGAGGAGACTGAGGAGAGACCATCTTGTGGTCCATCTCAAGCTCTTCCTAGTGGAGGAGTTTTTTGTTATTGGAAGTTTCAGCTGTTCTTGCTATTATTAATTGTCTTCATAAGAAAAGACCACAACATGAAGTTCTTGTTAAGAAATGGGATCATTTCTGCCCTTTGTGTTAGCAGTGATTTTTGCTATAGTGTCAGAATCCTTGTGAAAGTAACTACTTTTGGGAGGAAGAAAAGATGAGTCACGGAAAGATTTTACAGACATCTACAATTTTCCTTAAAATATTGTCATAGATGTCCATCAGAAATATACATATGCTAACAAAGTTGATTTTTTTTTATTTCTTCAGTGGAAAAAAAAAATAGAAATATAGAGTTCTTCAAACAACTCATTGGCAAAGAATCAGCATTTTCTTCTGTCTACCAAACAAAAGAAAAATACTTATGTTTTTAAAGGAAATAAATACTTGAGTACCTTCAAAGAAGGCATCATTTTCACCAGAAGAGAAAAAAAGTTTGTATCAGTCCCATAGTCCATTCTCTTTTATTCCTCTGACATAGATGAGTCACACTCTCATTGCATGCTTAAAAATCCTCACTTACACCTCCACAGGTCTATTAATGAACTCTTTTCATAAACTTTACATTGTATGAGGCAATCTAATGTGTCTTTTCATAAAAACAGGCATCCCAATATTAAAAAAAATATTCTCGTCTAGTCCAGTGGGAAAAGTTTCTATTTCAGAATGGGACTACAAAGTGAAAATTTCTCTCCAAATCTAGTCCACAGGGAAATGACAGAATGAGCAGCATATTCACCCCACTTTTCCACTGTTTCTTTCTCTTTCCTCCACTTCCTCAGTCCCAAACCTTTTTCATGGCTTTTAGAAGCTATGGAGTATTCCATCACGTATCAGAAAAAGCTACATGAAAGCTGTAGCAGTCAGCTTTTAGTAAGCAATCTGAAAAGTTTCTGAGAAAATAATTGATGAAGGCAGAAAGAAAGTTAAGAAAGAGAAGTCTGAACTACTTGGAGCTAATCTATTACTCGAAAGTGTCAGCAGCAGCAAAAGTGTTATCTACTGCTTGCAGCAGAACTGTGGATACATGTCACGCCTGGATTCCTACTTTCCTTACCCTACGACTCCTCTCAAGGGTTGGGAACCTTTTGGCTTTATTACTGTGATGAAATCAATGTGCTTTAAAGGACTTAGATCTTTCATTTCTGGCCACTATAGTCAGAATTAATCCTATGATCTCAAAAGACTAGACAAAACTGAATTTGGCAATCAGAAGAAGAAAGGCATATGAAAGAAATATGAATTTTAGGAGGAGAATGACAATTGATAAATCTTTCTCCTTTCTGCCTGCCTAAGGGACAAGGCTTTCATTTTCCCTGGGAGAGGTATTCATTAGGGTTATACCAACAACAATCTGCAGGACTGAGATTCAAAACCCATTGTATTCACACCAATTCCAAGGAGAGGTTGTTATGCTCAATGTACTAGTAGCATGTTGCTATTCCGGGGAAATCCAAACTTCTGTCAAAAAATTGGTGCAAGGCTGTTTGCAGTGGCAGCAGGACTGACAGGAGTGCCTGTTAATGAGGCTGTTTTCTTACCCTCAGCAATCTACCTGGGATAAGTATTTGTCTATTGCAATAATGCCAACCTAATTTCAGTCAAAAGGAGCAGGGCTTTTCTGCTATTCAAGCAGAAGGTTATAATCAGTTTTAATTTTGTTAATGCATTTCCTGGAAGACAAGGAGTAAATTATTAATAATTACATCTTTCTTTTTTCTTAATTTTTTCATGAGGTAATATGGGATATATTTATATATCAATTCTTTAACATATTAATTTGATTGCTGTTTCAATGCCATTTTGTTGTAACTTGTTGTAACTTGTGCAACCTTATTCAAAGCAGTTGAAAGAAAAATTTAAAAATCTATAGCTCAATTAGAGTTCTAAAAATAATGCTGAAGACGATGTCATTCAGTTTGAGGTTAATACAAGTAAATTTAAGTTTTGACAGGTTGGATTGCCCACGTGCACACAGGGTCTCTAAACTCATATGTTCCTGACGTTCCTGGGTCCAATTTGTCTTTTCAAATATTACCGTCTGCTGAGATTGCATAGTTTATCTTTGACATCTCCCCCGGGATACGTATGATACAGATACAGATCATGAGGGAGGTTCACATCATCCTGCAACAGTAGACAGAACCAGAAAAGACACACTGCAGTAGCTGAAGTAGCACTTGCTGCCCACATGAGGAAATGGAGCCGAGCTCCTGAGCTCAATGCAACAGCAGCCTCTGCAGTGCCTGACAACTGTCTTGAGAAAGCTGCGTGGCAGGACTGGAGCTATAGTGCAGTGGGGATTGGGTCAAAGAAATGGTCATGAGTTTAAGAATGCATTTGGGAATGACTTGGGGTAAACAAATACTTGCTGACTAGGTGGAACACCCCCTCTACAAGATTGTGGGTGACGCCAAATTGGAAAAAACAGTCGGGAAGGTTGGACTGCTGTGTAAAGGGGCTTAAACAGAAGAGGTGATATGACAAATATTTGATAAAGTGTTAAAATGGTAAACACTGAATCCTGCATTGTGATAATAATGACAAGAAAAAAACCCGGTACTGACTGGACATCAAGAGAGCAGAAAGCAGTTTGGTAGAAGAGAGGGGTCCTGGCAGGCAGCAAATCAATACGAGGCACCAGTGTGCCCTTGCAGCAAAGAAGGGCAGCAGCACCTTAGGCTGTGTCAGGAGGACTCTTGCCAGCAGGTCCAGAGAAGTGATTCATTATCTGCCTCCCTTTGATATTTGTGACACTACATTTGGAGTACTGTACCCAATCTTGGTCTCCTCACCATGAGAAAGACATTGATGTGCTGGAGGGAAACCAGCAAAGGTTTACCAAGGAAATTAGAGCACTTGTCATTTGACATATGATATATGAGGAGAGGCTAACAAATGAATCTGGCCTTAGCAAGAGAGGCTAAAAGGCATAAATACCTTTAACAAGCTTGTGGAAGCATACAGAGAGCATAGTTCTCCTAGAATGAGATGCAGTGGACACAGTTTATAACATGGGAAAGTCTAAATATATAAAAGGAAATCTATTTTCATTATCAGGATGGTTAAATTGGCTTCCTAGAGAGCTTGAAGAATGTCTGTCGGTGAATATATTCAAAACTCAACAGGATAAAGCCTTAATTTACATGGTGTAAATTGGCTCATTTTGAGCAATAGTTTGGACAAGATAACCTCCAGAGTTTTCTTCCAAACTAAGTTATTTTGTAGTTAATGATTTTATGAAAAAAAAACCAAAGAAAAAATGTGAAATGTGGAGTAATGTCATCAAATTACAACTTTTATGTCAGTCTATGGATAAGGAAATAGTGGTTTCCAAACAGTTAAAACTTCAATATTCTAATGGTACTGAAGGTTTGAGACTAACAATTGAGATTTTTTTTCCTAATACACCTTTCTTTTATTTTCTTTCTTTTAAAAAAAAACTTACATGTTCTTGACTGATTATCTTCAGAAATACAAAAGATTCCAGACCTTACAAAAAGAGAGTAGGCAGACTTTTACAGGAAGCAAATACAGAGAGAGTGTGAACTGTTAGCAGTCTCGTCAGTTTGTTTTGTGGGACTGTCACTGCTGCATTGCACAAGTAAATAACTGTGTATGTGAGCATAAGGAATAGAACTTCAGTGTAATTTTGTTCTCCTGTATATGCATAGAGCAGGGATAACTTGATGAAATACAAATTAAATAAAATAAACTGTTCCCTCTGCATATGCTATTTTTAGGCAAAGACCACTACATTCAATGGCATGCTTTTTTAAATTAACAAGTATCTCAAAACCAGAAAAAATTGCCTTTTTCCCATCTGTTGTACCTATTTAAATTTATCAAGTAGATAGATTTGCATTTTGCAAGACAGGAAGGACAGAGAAACACTCTGTCAAGCACAGTCCATAATAGATGGGGATTATACAACTGTTAATTGAGTTGTTTAGCATATATTTAGAAATTACCTGAACTTTTAAAAGGGATGCAGCTTCATCTTCACTGTAATGCAACAGGGGAAAAGGGCTTAAGAGAGAAATACACTAAAAAAAGTCTTCAGTTGTGGCTCACCAGGAGCAGAGATCAACATACCTATGAAAAAAATGTACTTAATTGCTGATAAGTGATGTGCTGATAGATTTCAAGAATCTAGTCTCATCATCACTACTTTCTTGTGTGACTGGGCTATTCTTTTGGACCTCTCCCTCTTTTCCAAATTTAGCTGGCACACAACTATAGTAGCAAAAATAAAAATACATGCTACCACAGTTCGTCTCTCTAAACAATCCTGATCTCTTCTTTATTGCAAATTCACAAGACAAAAATATTGAAATGGTGTAACTGCCTCCACAGAAAAAGAATAGATTGTGTGAGTTAAGAGAACTTGGTGTTTCTGAGAACTCTGACTTCTATATACTAGTTATGTATATAAAGACAATCATATTTGTCTTAGTTAAGTAGCAGTTTTAAAAATACTCCCTTAACATAATTCTTAAAATTCCCAAGATTCTTCATTTTTATGCATATAAAATTCTTTGCATTTTAGGAAGACAAGTGGCAATAAGATTTTTTTAGATCTCCCTAAAGAATTTATGTAGAGTTACAAATTGCTTTTAGCTTTATAGAATTTTAAAATTGCATGTTCTTTCATGCTTTGCAATTTCTCTTTCCATTTGCTAAAAATCTCAATGCTCTTACTAAGAAACAATTTACTAAGAATTTTACTACATCTTGTAAAGAATTTTGCAGCCCTATCTTATGGCATTTTTATCCCCATTTTAAATACATTATGTTATCTCACCTTTGGGAATTAAGACATTAAAGTGGCTGAAATTTGCCACAGTTCCTAAGCAAAACGAAGTATATGCACAACTAGGAGACTGCTGCTGTTAAAGTGTTGCAGAGAGATGCATGCATGCTATTGTCCTCATGGAGGACCAAAACAGAGTCATAGGGCTTTTGAAATAAAATGCAAATACTGCGTAAATGCAGATAAGAGTTTCAGGCAGGCAGTAGACTGCATGCTGTCTGAAGGAATGTGAAAAAGGACTTGCTTTTATCCAGCTCAAACTGGAACCAATAGAAAAGTAGAGTAATTTTCAATGTTACTTAGCAAAGCCTATTTTAGGAGATGATAAAGGCAAAGCTTGGAGCCACACATTATATTTCCACAGCTTTACTCCACTGAATATAAATTGTGTTTAATGACTTTATTTCACACATATTCCAATTGACTTAGGGGCATGGCCTGCAAACAAAATGGCAGTACTGACTTAATAGTCTTGCATTTCGTGCTCCTCTTAGCCACTAGGACTCATTTTAATCATCTCGCTTCATTGTCCAAGAGAAATATTATCACACACAGAAAAAATTGCTGTCTAGGCTGCACATTGAAGATCAGTAGTCATAGTGTGATGCAGAATGCTAAGACCAGATTCAAGAGAAAACTTCAGCACTCCAGATTCATTTGCAATGAGTTTTTAGATACAGAGCAGAGTTATTATTGGCTGTCCTAAGTCAGAGATTTGAAGAGGAAAAATATATTTGCCAAAGCAGACTTACTGATTGGTAAGATAAAGTTAGGAAACTCACTGAATATGAAGGTTCAGCTATACAAGGTATAAAATAACCTAAGCATTGCTTGCAAAAGAAAATTTTTTGTTTCAAATTCTTGTAGGCAATTGTGAGATTTAAGAGAGGACATGATTTCTTACATGGCATTTATGCATAACACCTATGGTTTGTTATATATAGTAAAAAACTCTAATTACGGAGAAACAAACAAAAAAAGAGAGCTATTAAAATTACTGGTTCATTTAAAGAAAATTAAAATTCTGCTAATGAAGGACATAATATTCCAAAGTTAATTTTAGTAAAATAATTTAATTTCACATTGGATAACTTAAACTTAGTAAATAATGTGTATGTAGAGGAAAAATTGTAATTTCCCAAAAATTATGTTTTCTAGTTGAAGTGGCAGCAAATTTGATTTACTATTTTGCTGTTTCTGGATTATTACTGAAAAACTAAGTTTCTCTAAAAATCATTCCACACAGCTATAAAGGCCTCTAGAATACACTCACAAATAAATAAAAAATATATTCTGTAACCAGCAAAAAACTGAATATAAGCAAAAAAATTTCAAAATTAATTTTAATTAATTTGTGATTTAAAATCTGTTTACTCCTATGTTAGGACCAGTATTGATTAATATCTTCACCAATGACACAGAAAAGGTATCAAGTGCACTCTCAGCAAATTTGCAGATGACACCAAACTGAGTGGTGCTGTTGACATTCCTGCTACCCAGAGGGGTCTGGGTGAACTTGAAAAGGGTGATCATGGAAACTTCATAAAATTTAACAAGTCTAAGTGCAAGGTGCTGCACCTGAGTCAAGACAGTCCCCAGTATTAATATGGGCTGAGGGATGAACAGATCCAGAGCAGCCCTGCTGAGAAGGACTTGGGGGTGCTGTGGGACGAGAGGCTGGACATGACCCAGCCACGTTCACCTGCAGCTCAGAAACCAAAGATGTCCTGGGCTGCATCCAAAGCAGCGTGGCCAGCAAGGCAAGCAAAGGGATTCTGCCCCTCTGCTCTGGTGAGACCCCACCTGCAGTGCTGCATGCATCTCAGAAAGTTTGGAACTAGATGGTCCCTTCTAATGCAGATTATTTTTCTATGATTCTATGATTCATTCTGACTTTATCCTGAATTAGGGTTCCAGAAGTTGTATAAGAATTAAATGTAAGAAAACTCAAAGCAAGAACTTTTGGAACAGACCCTTTGTTTAAAAAAACCCGTTTTCAGTCATTCCCACCCATTCCCCCATGTGTTCTACTTATTCATTCTTTTATACTGGTACCAAGAGGTATATATCAAATCAGTTAGGTTACCATTACTTGTGGTGATGCAGAAGGTAAGTTTGCCAGCTATTGAGTCGTCTCTTAGTTTCTTCTTGACTGGTGACAAGGAACTGATTTTTTGCTAAAACATTATCTATTTCTTATGAGTCAACACTTTTTATGGCCTGATATTTCATCCCCAAGGTCTTCTATCCCCCACTTCACTCCCTGTAAATCTTAAGGCAAGATTGGTGCCCACTGCCTTATTTTCCATTCCTTGTGGTTAAAGTCTTTTTTTTTGGTTAAAATGACAAAAAGAGGAATCACACTTGCAAGACTTCAATCTGTCTTCTGTAATAGTGTAGATCTTCTAATGAAAAGTCATCTGTACTGTAGCCTTGTTGCAAACATACCTGCTTTGGTGCTCACCAGCTTATTGTGGTCAGCCATGTCCTGATTCTGAACACATGCCAATTTTTTGCTCTGTTATTTCTTCTGGTACTTAAAAGCCTATTCATTCCCATTCAAACTTCCCTTATACCAGAATGCACAGATCTCTGCGGAATCCATTTGCCTCACGCACAGTCTTTCAGACAAGCACAGGTGTTTGCAAAATAATAATGCATGAAGAGAATTATGACCCATTTTACTCAAACTTATTGACACAAGTTTGTTATACACAGGAAGTATTTTGAACACAGTTGAAGTACACAACATCTGTTGCAAACTGGTTTAATCACAGAGGAGTAAAGAAAACTAAGTCTTTGAATAAAACAGAAAGAACTTTGAAGGTTCTAAATACAAGATAAAAACCAATGAGATTAAATGTTGATGCCAAAAAAAAAAAATATTTAATAGTAAAAGAGGCAAAGAGAAAGAGAGAAGTAGAGAAAAGTTAGAAAAAGCGAAGTTTACTTTAAAAAGCATTGGATAAGTACCAGCACTCTGTGCTACCTTTGCTGCTGCTGAGACAGGGTAGGGGCAGAGAAGCAGTTTTCGCCTGTTTCTGAGTTTTGCAGTTGGAAGTGTCTCAGCCGCCTCCTGCGATGGCAGGCGCGGTTTGGCCGGGGCCCGGCGGCTGCGGCCGCGCCTCGGGGCGCTCGGGGGCGGGGGTCCCGCAGCTCCCGGTGACTCCGGTCCGGGGTGCGGGGCCGGGGGGTTCTCCCCAAGCGAGTCAGCTCCCGGGAGCCTCAGGATGTCTCGCAGCAGGCGATGGTCGGGGGGGAGGGAATGCTAAGGTCGGGGATGCTGCCCCTCGCTTTCCCCTCCGCGTTTGCAACAGTTTCGCCTTCCTTTTTATGGGCCTCAAGGCCGCTACTCACAATGCATCCCGCACAGTTTAGGGTGTTCAAGAGTGATTATGATACACAGATGTAATGACAAAACACTTTTTGAAGTTTTTCTTTCGTTATCAGGCTCTTTCAACTTCTTAACCTCAAAGCTATTGCCTCAAAAATTCTTATTTCATGTGTTAGAAATCTGCCAATTGCATTCTTCTAAATGTTTTGAACATTATTAAGTTATGATAAGAAGCAGGTCTGCTACTTAGTTCCAGCCTTAAAAAAACATACACATGTAGAACTGGAAAAGTCTTAAACAATATACTGCTTCCATGTGTCTTAAGTTTTAGCATCAAGTCTGTTCTGGTGCCTGTCTCTTCAGTATCCGCTTCCTAATACTTCTGTCTTTTTTGGTGCAGATTCTGCAAAATTCTTTTTTATATTCTTGTGACATGCTGAGGACCAGTCAGAAGGATTCCTTTCTAACAGTCAATGGAGCACATTCTCTTCACTGTTGTCTCACTATTGAAGAACTGGACTAGGAAAAATCTAGACAGCTATCCTTCAACGCTCTAATTGACTCAGAGCAGTTTTGCTACAATCATCTAAGCATTTTGGAAGATATGTATACCTTAAATCTTCTAATTTTTTTATTTTTTTTTTTTTGAGAAAAGCAAACAAAACCAGTAACCTTTTGTGTCTCACAGCATTTCCTATTTTGTCATTCTCCTATGCTTTTTGCCTCCTCATCTATCTTTTTATGTGTTTTTCATAAAAAGTACTGCTATATTCTAAAGAGAATGTGATGTAAGCAAAACTGACAAGAGGGGAATAATTTCATTACTTATAAGGTGAAGTACATACTGTAACAGCTTTATATTTGGCTTTTTATTTTTCTTTTCTTTATTATAATATCATATAATGATGTGATTTACAGTCCTTTAAATCTATAGACAGATATCTTCTATTTTTGTGTCTCTCAATCCTAATTTACCTCCTGCTTTATATTATATTGCTTTTCTTTTTTGTTAACTTGGTCTTAGTAAGTTGGAGTCAAGAGTGATTTTGACAAGATGATTCAGATCTGTCTTTGAAACTGTTCACTCTTCCTGTTTCAGTGATATCTGCAAAATGTCAAAGAGTATTTCATACTCTGTTTTCATGAAACTCATTCATGAAAACAGTGATTTGAACTGGGTCCATACCAAACCTTTGCAAGGATCTCACATCATATGTTCGTATGCAGCCTGAATTCATTTTAGATATATGTTAGCTGTATAAGACCTGTTGTGCACTCATCTTATAGAGGTCTTCCTCTAGGCTGCTGAACTGCTTTTATTGTACTGAAAAATACTGGAGAGCAGCATGATTATATAGAACAGATAGATGTTGAGGGATAGATGCTTTTTTCAAGGGACTGGACATCATGAGTGGTTCTACTCTTTTTTTTCTTCAGTGCTTGTAAATGCATAGCCCTTATCCTAGAACTTTTTTCATGTCTTTTACTGGTTTATTGTATGCCTGTGATTAACTGATAATGTCTGACATTTCCCTTCTTCACCTGCTCCAGTACTTTTCCTTATACCTTGTGAAGTTCTATAAGCTATAACAACCAGTCATGTACATCTTCTAGCAAAAGGTTATCTACAGAATTTAACTTCAAATCTTGCTTATAAAAACAGTGTTTGAATCATGGTAGTGTTATTTTTTCAAGAGTCAATCCCAGTGCTGTCCTTTCTTTGGTAACCAAGTTACTCAAGTTAGTCTAAAACTTAGGATTGTGAGGTCTATATATGTATGTATGTGCAGAAGTCTGTGAACATACACATATATTCATTTAACATTTATATGTGCATGTGTACATGTACATACACATACCATAGAATCCCATCATAACAGAATACTTTGAGTTGGAAGGGACTCACTAGGATTATCAAAGTCCAACTCCTGGCCCTGCACAAGACACTCCAAGAATCACAACATATTCCTGAGACCATTCTTTAAATGCTTGAGGCTTAGTGCTGTGAC
>VXBQ01007193.1:83499-113142 GCA_013400175.1 Phainopepla nitens | reverse complement strand
TGGGATGTGTTTTCACAATATAGGAAAAAAGTATTCATATTAATTCCATAGAAAATACTTCATCCTTGTACAAATAAATATAACTTTTCACGTCCTTTGCTCTTACTGTGACCGCAAATGCAAACGCGATTGAGTAAACCTGCAGCATATGGCACCTTTAGTTACTGTAGTTTCTGTATCTAATCCTAAATATACCTCATGATTTGAGTAAGTTCCAAGATTAAGTGTTTAAATAGGGTAACTACTATTAGTTACAAAGACTCATTACTGGTGCATTTGTTTCTCCTGCCCTGAAAAGTCCTTATAGGACAGAGAGGAGCACAACACTAGAAAAGAGATAGATACTAAGAAGTTTTTGTACAACTTCCTTGTAAGGCTTTTCTGTATTAATTATGTAAGTTTTATAATAATTGCTTATTTATTACTTTTTTACTTACTACAATCCCATGTGTATGGTGTAGGGGTTTTTTTCTAACAATATATGAAGAAGTAATTATTTCAACCTGAACAAATCAATTAGGAAGTACCTGTCAAATCATGTGTAATGTTCCATCTAAACTCCTTTCCAAGGAATGTACACCCAGGTGAGCTGAAAGTCACATTTGTAAGGGTGAGATATTCAGACTTGGGTGTCGCCTTCTAGGATAAATTTTTGGAAATTAAAACAAATGGGGAGCTTTACAAAATGTTAGTACATTTTGTCTGATTGCCTTTTTCTTTTCTTTTCTTTTCTTTTCTTTTCTTTTCTTTTCTTTTCTTTTCTTTTCTTTTCTTTTCTTTTCTTTTCTTTTCTTTTCTTTTCTTTTCTTTTCTTTTCTTTTCTTTTCTTCTCTTCTCTTCTCTTCTCTTCTCTTCTCTTCTCTTCTCTTCTCTTCTCTTCTCTTCTCTTCTCTTCTCTTCTCTTCTCTTCTCTTCTCTTCTCTTCTCTTCTCTTCTCTTCTCTTCTCTCTTTCCCTTTTTTTCTGTTGGGATTACTTTTGTTTGGAAGAAAAAAGCTTACTGCACTAGACAATCTAACAAGAAAACATTTCTCTTACGATTAATGGTATCTGCAGAACAGATTGGCCTCTCAATGCTCTCTCTGTATGAACATGTTTATGCTGTCTTATGGAACTTATTATAATCAGACTCTAAATCCATCATTCACTTTAATATAAACAGACAATTGGGGAATATAAAATTAGGGGTAAAATAATGTGCTTTTCTAGGTGTGTCAGAACCAAATTGATTATGACATAATCAAATACCATTTAAAATAAAGTTGAATTAACTGGTTACTCTTTCTGGTGATTTATCTTCATTTTGATTGAAACATAATAGTCACGTCATTTTAAACAGAATATCTAACAGTTAGCATGAGCATTAACAGCATTGTCACTAGTAAAGCAAAGTATAGCACAAGTCATAACAAGATATATTACATTTCCTATAGGGGATGTGGCAAACATAAACATATATTTCAGAAAAGTTCTGAAGCTACTTGAACTTAAGAAGACTTCTTATATATTTTAAAACCATGATGATACTTAACTCCAGACCCTATTAAAAAAAGTACATCATTCACTTGGGAAAACTGCAAAGAACACATGCTTTAGAAATACGCTGTCAGGATACATTTGGCACTAAAAAATAGAAGTGTAAGTTAGATGTGGGTAATTGTTTGAATAACAGGAGTCCATCGTATTTACATCATACACTCTCCTGAACTTATGTCTCTGCTCTATATGTTTACAAGGGCAAAAAAGGGACATAATTTTCTTCCTTGAGATTACCATGTTATATGCAGTCAGTGTTCATGTTCTCATCACCATGAATTCATGCCATATGCTATTCAGCTGATTTTCCTTCCAGCAGCAGCTAGGAAGGTGCAGAAAGGCCATGTTCAGGAGTTAATGCTCATATTGCCAATGTTTGTCTGCTGAAAGAACTGTTTATTTTCCCTTCCAAGCATTTTTCCAAGACATTTGGGGTGTTCATGCTATCTTACCAAAAATGTGTTTTCACAGCTATTCTATCTCAAAGACCTTCAACTATTCTACTCTTAGGAATAATCAAGTTAATGCCTATTCACCCATGGAGAAACAGTAAAACTAAGTAACAATACAAGATGAAAGATTCTCAATATCAAAGCATGCTTTGGAAATTTTTACTGATCAGAGCTATGTAGGGACAAATTCAGGTTTGCAAGCAGGCTATCTGCAAATTAAGCCAGCATCATCAGATTCCATACTTAAGGTCTGCTATTTCCCACAGAAAATCATGTGGAGTAGGGTTGCAAAAGCCATTAACTTAGTAAACTGTAGAGATTTCTGCATTTTCAAGTATATTGCCTTGTGCAAAGAGGTAAAATAGGTAATTTGGCTTATAAAAAATATACAGCTTTGGCAGTATTGAGAACAAGTAGACTCAATTGAACCATGTAGAAACTTGCATCTTATTTTAAGAAGAATTTGTCATAGAGAGTGATTCAGTGGTGCTCTATGAGGAAGAAGGTTATTACAAGATGTCTTTATAAAAAAAAAAAAGATTGGGCTTACACAGACGATTTCTAGTGTATAATAGACACTAGAACTTGAGCAGCAATTCTAGACTATTTAATATAGAGGTGGATGTATAGCAGAAGAGCAATCAGTCTACAAAAAGGGTGCAGTGATATAAGCTCAGTTTTCAATCTATTTGGCAGCTAGCCTTGAGCTGTGATTACTTTTAAGGTTTCCAGCAAAAGTGGGTAAATTAAGTACAGAAAAATGACTCAAAAAATCGATGAGAAAGTTATCCCAGCCAATGGCATTACCTGCAGTCTTTCTTACCACATTCAGTGACTTTTGAACCAATAAGTCCTACCTCAAAAATGCTTCTCTATGCTGACCTTCATCAGAAGATATGTAAGGGCTACTCTTTCACCAAGAAAGTCTACAAGCTTTTGAAAATAACTGGGAATATAATTAATGAAAAAATTTAATCTAAAAATGAGTATTAAAGCACAAAGGGGCCAAGGTGTTTTGGTGTCTCACGCTGACCAGTTTCAAAAGTAGTTGAGTACCAACATAGAAGGGTTGGTACAGGCACATTCCAGCTCAGAGTAAATGGGAAAGCTGATCACTTAGTGAAACTACTTTGAAAAATTGATCTCCATGTGAGTTAAGCTAGCAAAATGTCCCTGTAAAATAGACATATGGTGTATTTTACCCTTAGAAAACCTGCTATCATAGTTATATGTAAAAAAATCTGAAGCAGATCTTTGCTGCTTGAGAATTATGCTACTGCCAGTACCCAAACCAGCCTGTTTAGACATTCATCTTGAAATTTACCTTACAGCCTGTAATATCAAAACCATAGCATATAGATGAGGTACCAGTCTTACAATACCATGAACTAAATGGTGCATTTTCTAGGTCTGCTTACCCTTATTCTGAGATACCATCTTGGAAATTCTCACCTATGAGCAAATTGACTAATCAATAAACCATCTGTCTGAAAACTTTAGCAAAAATAACTAAATTACATAGATTTTACTGATAACTACTCTATTTGTGCATAAAACCAATTTTATGCACTTTAAAATGACAGTAATATGCTTTATATTTGCTTGAAGAACTGATAACATTTGTAGTCCTATAGCAAAACATTGATCTTCTGTCATTGTATAATGCAGAAATTCACAGTGCCATGCCTATGCACATTGAATAGAAATATTGAAAGGAATAGTGTTTTGTTACCAACCATTGTCTGTCATACAAGTATCACATATTGAAATGCAATCCTCATTACTTCTGTATTAAGTCACTGCTTCTAAACAAAGCCATGAGATTTAGTATGTATATCTGTTTTATTCATTCACATAAACACAAAAGTAAACAGCAATTATTGTATATCTGACTTGTGCCTAAAACTAGCAGTGTAGTATGACCACAGGGCTTTAATAATGGGTACTATCTCTTCTCATGAAAAACAGTTCAATGTGGTGCTATTTTACCATGGCATGGTAGAAAGCCCAACAATAAAGATGGAAGAAGGAACTTGATGTTATTTTATGTTACTGGTAGAATATGCAAGAATGTTTTGAATCAAATGTCTGTTGAATATTAAAAATGGGTTTTGTTTTTTTTTTTTTGCAGGCCAGATTGTGCCTTATAACAAATGATATATGATACATACTGATAGTGGTGGTATAATATTTGCTGACATAAACAAAGTACACTACTAAGTCATCCCTTGGGAAGTATAGCATAGCAGCCTGAACTAATCCCTCAGTTACAGACTGCCTTCCTTCTTCTACTTTGAAAATAGTCTACTAAAGCATCTGCCTGATACCACAGTGGAAATAACATTATATATAATTGAACTAAAAGCTTTTGACTGTTTAAGTGGTGAGGAATTTCAGATTTTACCCCATCAGTTGATTGAGCCCTGCAATTACAGACACTTGAATTGTCATGTTTGATCTCAAATCACTTGCCCCATCTTTTAGCTGTTAAGCCTGGGCACTCAGATGTGAGTATTTGCCTTCATACACATGTGGAGTTACCCCTTCAGCCATCTCACATTCACAGAGCAACATTAATGTGACTGCAAGTAACATGACTCCTCCTTGGATACTCTCACTTTCTCAGCAGGCCTAAATACATTTTCTTTCTTAATCTAGAGGCCCCTAAGCAGGAGTTAAGTTAAGGCCACTCTAGATGGAGGTGGCAGAATTTAGACATGTTCCTATTCTTGGCTCTTCCCACACGTATTAGTTAATAGATTCCTACCTTGTCCTTGATGTCAGATAAACCTTTGCAGCCTTTAGAAAATGGAAAGCTCTGTCTCACCTTCTGTATACCAGGAACATCACTAGACTAGCAGAACAGCATCTCCTTCCCATTTTAGATTTTATTGCAAAGCTTTCTATTTTTATTATTTTTCAATAGCACACTGAGATTTTATTGCATGTCCTGCTTGCAATTCATATGTTAATTTGCTTTCAAATTGCCGGTTGTCAGAGGAATCTGCTGCTTTACCAGAACTGTTGATTCGAGTTCAGTCTGAGGCCACTACTTCTCTGTGCTGTGTTTATGAGATCATTTTCCATAACCTATTCCCCCAATTTCTTTGCAAAGCCCTCAGATTTGCAGATACATTTAGTCTTTCAGATGTTTTGATAGTTCTAATTAGTGTACATCTTTGACATTATGCAATTGTCTTCAATTACCTGTTTCAGTTTTTGAAGTTTTTAAATTGCCCCTATGAAAGTGCACTGTCAACAGAGACTAACAATGAAGGTAATCCCAAGAATAGCAGACCCCAAAATGAATGGTGACAAGGTTTTTTAATTACTGAAGTGGAATTAGAGTGTAGAATTAAGATAAAATAACCAAGTTCATTGACTCAGAATGTCAGAATATGGTCCTTCAAATACATCACTCATTGTTTCTGTAATTCTTTTCCTCTAATTTTATAGCAAAATAATTATCTCAGTAAATATCACCTGTGAGCTGAAAACTTTTTTACCTGAAGAAATGATTTATAAAAACAAAAGTGGTTTCTGTTACTGTAGTCAAATTCCCCAGAAATGGTCTGGAAATTGCTTGCTAATGCTGAGAACCCTTGAAAGGTTTCAGGCTTTTAGAGCCATTAGTGTTATTGTCTTATTAACTACTTTAGCTCACACAGGTGTGAATGAACTATGTTATACATCAGCTTTGGATTACTGTGCATTGTAAAACTTTGCTCAATATTGGAGAGAAAAAAGATTTTTCAAATTACACAGTATTACATTTATCTCGGTTTTGGTTTTTATAGCCCAGATTATAAGAATGGACTGTCATACATTGTTTAGCATGCAAAAATATTGCTGCCCTCTACCACTGGCAGTCAACTTTGTTAATATGTTGGAATGACCTTGGCAATCTGCAAGACCCCACACAGCTGCTCGCTCAGTCCCCCTCCTCTAGGGAGGACCAGGGAAATGGAAAAGCTTGTTGGTTGAGATGAGTACGGGGACATCACTGGCCAGTTACTTTGATGGGGCAAAGCAGACTCAACTTGGGGAAAAGTATTTCTATATATTGCCCATCAAAACAGTGTTGGATGTTTCACAAAAAAATTCACAATCCTTTGCTGAGAAAGGAGAGAGGCTAGGATGTGAAGTATAGAACTACAAGAGTAATTGATTCATGTGCATGAGGTGTCCTATTCATACCAGATATTAGGTCACTCCAAAGCCTTCTCTCTTCCAGACAGAAAAATCAGTTTTCTCAGCCTTTCTTCATAGGACATGAGCTCCATCCATTTAATCATCTTGATGGGCCCCCATCTGGACTTGCTCCAATAGGTTGATGTCCCTCCTGTGCTGGTAACCCCAGAGCTGGATGTTACACTCCTGGTAGGTTCTCACCAGAGCAGAGCAGAGCAGAGGGGCAGAATCCCCTCCCTCACCCTGTTGCTTACACTACTTTTGGTTCAGTCCAGGACACGTCTGCCTTTCTGGGCTGTTAGTGCACATGGCTGGGTCTTGCCCAGCTTTTCATCCACCACCACCCCCAAGTCCTCAGCAGGGCTGCTCTCAATCTCTTCATCCCCTAGAATCCCTTCTTGTTACTCTTCATATCCATTGCCAAGTTCCATTCCATCTATGTCTTGGCTTCCCTGACCCCATTCCTACACATCCAATTTGTATTCTTGCACTTGCCACATGTAATCTGTCCCTGATTCCACTGACATAACTTTCTTTCTGACTTCTCACTTTGAGCAGCAGGTCCTTGCTCAGCCATTTCAGTTTCCTGCCTGCCTTGTTTGATTTCTTAACACATGGGGATGGACAGCTCTTGCACTCTAAGCGTCCTTAATTTTTGTCGAGTGTCCTTATTTGTAATAAAAGTTATGTAGTGTGAAATATTTTTGCACATTAATAGTTTTCCTTTTCACTGTTTATCTGTACCTCCTTTTCACCTTTGCATATTGGTAGGTAAGGCTAAGCTCGCCACAAGCTCGGCATCAGCTGTACATATGAAGGTCATGGTTGATGTGTGAACAGCCTTACGGATTCCAGTGGAACAGATTATCTCTGCAAAATACACTATATGTATAAACTTCTGTGATTTAAGTCCAAATATTTATATTTGGATTCCACATAGGAAGAAAATGAACCAAAAGAAAATTAATTCTTTCTTTAATATTTCCTACAGTTTGATGGAAAAGGGGGTTTTTTGCAACACATACAATGAAATCATAATTACAGTAGTTCCTTAGGCACATAAAACCTCGTGTCTCCTTAAACTTGCACTGTGCAATTGTCATAATTTTAAAATAAACCTGGCCAATGACTCCTGTATATGATCAAGAAATTGAAAAATACTATGATTTATCACATGATTGGTGCTTTATGAGAGATGTTTGCAAGGGGAAATATAAAAAACACTAGAATACATAAAATTAGTCAGTGTGTTTAGTTCTCTCATTTTTTTTGTGTCAGATCGTAGTGAAGATTGCAGCTACATTCCTTAGAAACATAGTCTGTAACATTTTTGTCTGAATATGAAAAATTAAAACTTTACAGAGGCCTCAATTGAGTTTTAAAAAAGTCTAAGTGGAAGGTTATACACGGGGATTGTATCTTTCCTGATGGATTGCAAACACAAAAAATCAACCTAAGAAATGTTTCAAGTATCTGCAATAATTTTCATCAGTTGAAATATTCAGAGGTACTTCATGGATAAACTTGTTTCCCTTCTGTATTTTAATTGTGCACTAATAATGTGTTAGTTTATAATCTAGGGATAATTTCACTAATTGATTTTTTTAGAGTTGCAACCATTCCACATCCAAAACATCAGATGCTTTTAGAAAAAAAATCCAATTGCAAAAAATCTTCTGCACCATACTTGACTTTTCTTAAACAATCAAATGATAATCAGATAATATTTAAGCTTTATTGAGTGATTTTCCCCTCTCCAATAATCTTTCAGCACTCATCCACAATAAGTTATGGAGAAAATGCTATTTGGATTGATAGTGGTTTTTATCTTTATTTTGTAAGCCAAATTACTTATTTTGCCTTTTTGAACTAAGCGATATATTTGAAAATGCAGAAATCTCTACAGTTTACTAAGTTAATGGCTTTTGCAACCCTACTCCACATGATTTTCTGTGGGAAATAGCAGACCTTAAGTATGGAATCTGATGATGCTGGCTTAATTTGCATATAGCCTGCTTTCAAACCTGAATTTTTAAAGATCCATTACATCCTCTTTTTAAAATCATGCTGCACAGCATGAATAACCCCATATATATTTGTTTTCCTGTGGAAAACTGTGTAAGGAAAGTACTATCCTGTTTAAGTATCTGCCTGTTTTTGTGCCAGTTTTCAGCTATACAAGCATAGCTAAGGTTTGAGGAGCATGACTTGCTGAAAATTAAAAGGAGCATATAAAGATCAGTTGTGACATTCAGCATTTTTCCACAACCCAGTGATCTTCTCCAGTTGTCCTGCTCTTCAGGAACCACGGAACCGTGAATTCTGTGACAGTCAAAATAAAAGGAAACTATGCCCTTCTGTACTCTAGCTCTGGGGTTTTTATTCACAGAAGATGGGAAATGATGACTGGGTGGCCTAAAAGGTAAAGCCTTTCTACATCACTGTCTAGATGCTTCAAAAGACATGGAGCCAAAACATGGGCGTTCTGGAAGAAGAATGTGAGAAGAGATTCTGTGAAGAGAAAGGGAAAACAGATAAACAAAACCATTAAAAAACCCTCACTTTAAATGCAAAATTTTAAATACAACTGCCCAAAGATTAAGAAAATTGCATGACAATTATACATTTCAGCTTGGCTGGAACACACCACTCTCAAAGATTATCGAAACAGTTATTTAACTGTAATATCCAGTCAGATGTAGACATAAAATTGCTTGCAGCAGTATTCCAATACTACTCCAAATGAAAGTTTTGAGAGGAGGGGAGTTTATTTTTGCCTTGGATTTAATTTCATTGTTAAATGTTCGTTTAAAAGGAAAGCAATTCCAGAAATTTAGTTTCTAAGGAATATTAACCTTTTTATTTTTAGATATGTAACAATGTAGGAATGTGACAACATAGGTGTATTTCAATAATATATGTAAGTATAGCAATCTACCCAAATGAATATCTAGCTATCATGTCTAATGAGAAGAACATTGGCCTTTGTCTTCCTATGTCTTACTGGAAGAAAAGTAAATATTGACCCCCTCAGTTAATGCCTGAACCAGTAAATGCTCCGCAGAACACTACATCAATGCCACCAGCCAGCTAAACTAGTAGTACAGAATCTTGGACAAGCATCCATCACCAGTTTCAAACATCTGTTTCATACTGAGTAATGTATTTTTGTGTATATGAAAATCCATAGTCAATATTTCATCTGCCTGTTTGAGAAGTGCATTTAAGTGGCAAAAATTTCTGTCCGCTACTTTTGATAAAAACCATTTTTTTCCCTGAAAATTAGTGTTTTTTAAAAGGCGTGTGTGCTATCTACAGAATTAAATTTTCCTAAATTCTGAGTTGTTTCCAAATGCAGTCTCAATTAAATTCTTTGGTTTAGGTATATAATACTTTTAAAATTACAGGAGAAATCTGTCATCATAATCTTTGTCTGTAAATGTTGAATATAAACAACGAAACAAACAAACCGTCCTGAAAATGGTGATCATGACCTGAAATCTAGGGAAGTTAAACAATAGCAGGTGTCCTTGTATTTGGAAGTAAGTTTGGATTTAGAGTAAATTATCTCAAAGGTTCACCCCAGCCAAAATCCTAACCTGTTTTTTTGTGAAGCCTAAGTTAAGAAATGACTGCATCCTGAAATTCAATAAACCGGGCACATTTCCAGCTTCACCCAAGTCAAAAAGGTTTGTGTAACTGAATCCTGGTCTGTGATAGCTACACCTCACTGAAGTTCCATAATCTCTAAAAAGTATATAACTGTTCTCAGATTTTTACTTCTGAGAATGACAGCATGTGCACTTTGAAATATGACTTCTTCAACTGGATTTTTGCTACTGCAAGCTTGATGAGACACATGTTTCTTCAAATTGGCATAACACTAAATAACTGGTTTCTGTACAGTAGTGCCCTGGCTGGATTACTTCCATGTGATTCCTGCTTTTCTTTGACATATTTTTATGGTAGTTATTTTTGGCTAGTAATCCACTTTTAAACTGCTTTCCAGAAACACCATTCTTATAATAAAATTCAATTTTTAAAATCTCCATAGTGTATGGTATTATTTCCTAAAGAAATTCACGTTAAAGATTTTTTTTAAGTCTTGATTTCATAATTACTATGCAAATTTTTGTCATTTTTTCCTTAATTTTACAATGTCCATATTTGACGTCCCTATTAAATCAGCCCTACCCTGCTGTCAGAGCAGTTTTCCTGTCATCATTTGAGCCATGCACCTTACTGTTGTCCTCCAGAATCATTTGGCATCTCAGGATAAATGAACAATTTTGTTGGGGTTATACAGACTGCACGTGGTTGTGAGCTTATAAATTGAACACCCTGGATTGTGAAGTGTGGATTTAAGCCTAGCTTCTGAAAGACTATTCAGAGTTTGGTACCATTTTATTATAATTGAATAGAAATCTTTGCCAGTGAGCTGAGTGTTGTAGGCAGCATTATTGGCACAGGGTTATGCATATTACAAATTGCAATTGACAGCAATTGTTCCTTGCTGTTAAGTGTTGGAAAATGGATATTAGATTTCCTCATGAAATAGAATGGGAGAATGAAGAAGATGCAATGGTTAAAAGTAACACTTCTAAGGATGAAGAGTTCCTTTGAGGATGGTCACTGGTCAAAGAAACAGCAGTAGTGTGGGTATTGCATTATGCAGCTGTGGGGTTTTGGTGTTTTTTTTTCTTTCAATGGGACAGGGTAGATTTTTTTTAATGACTTGGGCTTGATTCTGCCTTCAGTGTTGTACCATAGGAAATTTTTTGGACTGAGTTAATCAGCATAAAGATTGAAAGATAAAATCTAAGAGCATTATTTTTCCTTCTGGTTCACTTAGGTGATATTTTTACCAGAAATTAAGCAAATCATATGTTTTCATTCCACATATGTCACTTTGAAGTTACTGTTACTGACTCACTTTGGAGGAAAAGAATGATTTATATTTAAAACTACATTCTTTAGGAAAAATTGGGGCTTTTTTGAATATAACAAACAATGTAGCTGAACTTTGGCAAGAAAATATATAAAACAGAAACTTGTCAATGAGTAATATACATGTTTCTCCTTTAGATATAAAAAAACCCTAATGTTTTTTAAAACCTTATATTAAATGCAAGTGAAGTCTTAATCATAAAAGAGTGGTCTTATCCAGACAGAGTTTTTTAATATGACACACTGAAGTTCTGAGTAATTTTTTACACAAGTTGAAGTCCCTTGAAAATATTTTCACAGCTGAAGTGCTGACATAATCTTAACTACATCAGTGTGACATCAGTGTGATAATACAATAATTAATTTTTTTAAAAAATCAAATAATTGAACTCAACAAAACAAAAATAAGTAAAAAGCATGTATCTGTAATTGCAATTCCTGAAGGGATGTCTAAGTTTTGAGTGCTGACAAAGTACACTATTTTCCTTGAGATTTACTCTGCATAAAGGAAACTGATTTTGTTTGTTTTCAGTAATGGTGCTCAGTTTCCACTAAGAGCATTCCATATTAGCCTGTCAAGAAAAAACCTCACCTAGAAGCTCCAGGTATCTTTCAAACTTTCTTTTATGAGTTTCTACCAATATACATATGCCATTAAGACAGACCATTCTGATGTAGTCATGTCTGTCTATGTGTCTGCCTGTGCACTGCACAATTATGTTGCTGAGTATACACCAGACTTTTGATTTCATGAGTAGCTCGGAAATTTACATATAAAGTGGCTTCTTTCCTGCTCACCGTGGTGATAAGTGTTACATTTTCAACACATAGCAGTTTGTTTAAAATTCAGTTCCAGTTCTCAGGATACATTTTCCTGCAAGGTATCTTATTTCTTCAGATGAAGATGGACAAGACGTTATGTGTGCTGAGTATTTTAGAACTACTTTTTCTAAGTCATTGATTTTGTTTACCATTATACTTTTCCCTATGTCTGCTTGGAGCTGAAAGAATTCTCTCTATTCTGACATAAGGATGTATCATTTTGAAGTAGGATAACCAGATCTCAGGCAAGTACCATGCAGTTGCAAACACAGGGGCATCTAACAGCACAGTGGTTTGAACCATGAAGAATTATAATTTATGCAGGTAATCACAATGGAAGGATTAAACTGAAATCTACTGTTTTCTTGGGATGTTCAGGGTGTAATGCATTGTTGTGGTTTAACCGCAGCCAACAGCCAAGACACACTCACTCCCCCACCAGCAGGATTGAAAAGAGATAGAAGGGTGAAGCTGGAGAACTTGAGAGTTAAGATAAAGACAGTTTAAGAGGGAAAGCAAAAGTTATACAGACAAGCAAGGCAAAACAAGGAAATAATTCATTGATTCTCAAGGACAGGCAGGTGTTCAGCCAGCTCCAGGAGAGCAGGACCCCATAACAGTGACTTGGGAAGACAAACACCATCACTCAAAATGTCTCCCCATTCCTCCTACTTACTCCCCGCCACCCTCCCCCTTAATACACTGAGCATGAGTTCGTATGGTCTGGAACATCCTTTCGGTCAGTTTGGGTCACCTGTTCTGCCTGTGTCTCTTCCCACCTCCTAAGCACGCAAAAATTCCTCACCAGCACAGCAGTGCAAAAAGCAGAAGAGGCCTTGGCTCTGTTTAAGCCATGCCCAGCAATAACAAAAACATCTTAGTATTATCAACCCTGTGTCAGCACAAACCACAGCCCCATACCAGCCACTGTGAAGATAATTAACCCTACCCCACCCAAAAGCAGCACATGCACGTGTATGCATGTGCTACCTCTAATAATCACTGGTTCTTCATCTTCTGCTGGTTCTCTGTGCTCTGACGTCTGGCTCCTTGTTTGTTTGTTGGTACTTGTGGAGAATGTGGCAGCATGGGTAGCACTGAATAGGTACTTAGCAAATATTCCTGAACAATGGGACAAGAAAGAATACTAGGAAAAGAAGAAAAGAAGGAAATACACAGAAAGAATAATTAATCCGTAGGGTCTTACCTGCTAATTAGAATGAGAAAGAATTACCACTGCAATGGAAATCAGCATCGACATGAAATGTTTGTATCTTAAGCTTGTAAGCCTGCCTGGTATAAATAAGAGTCTGCTGTAATCCTGAAGACTCAGCTGGAGCTGAGTGTTCAAGCTATTAATTAATCATCATGTCTTCTTTCTAATGTCTGGGGTTTGAATCTCTAATAAGTAGTAGTAGAAGAAAAATTTCTATCAAATCAATGATAAAAAAATATTGCCCTTATGAAAAAAAGTTTTCCAGATGAACAATTTGAAATTGCTGAGAAAAGCTAATAGAATAGCTGGGTTCTGTGTGGTGACATTTGTTCACACACTGAGAGTATTACAGGTGCTTTTAATGCTTTCAGGTGGAAGAGAAGGAAAATAAGGGAACTTGTGTTCATTATACTGTATGCTGAAGCAAAACATCAGTGACTCATTTATTCATTGTACATGTATGCATCTATAGTTCCTTTCTGTGTATTCTGCTTGGGGAGTGAGCTGTATATGATACGGCTCAAATTTTCACAACTGAAGTATAATCTCCAAAACATACATATAAAAAAGGTTTTCTAGGCTGATAACAATTTAAGGCCATAAGCAGCTGTAGTCTTATATATAGAGTAGAAATACTATGTTAAGATGAATTCCAGAACAGTTTTCTAGAAAACAGCACAAACAAAATGCAGGGGAAAGCTTTTAGGCCATGTTTTTGGAGGCAGTGTCTGTCTGCCAGTGAAGATTCTCAGAAAATAATTGTAGAAATAGATATAGAAGTGGTTTCATCTGCTGAAAATGGCATTTTTAATTATAATATACTAATTTCATTTTGTCCAAATTCCAAATAGTCAAGTTCCTATCAGGACATTCCTTTATGCAGTAGATTTCTAATAACTTGGGCAAACTTCTGGTAACTTGGGCAATCACACAACATGAGAAGCCCTGTTCAAGTATCCAATTTTGTGAAAACTAAAATTACCATATACTTGCAATAAACCTTCTATAGCCTGAAATTTTGAGAAACTACCATGCAGTCAGTTCAGATCTCAGTGGGAATGATGAAAAGTCTTTCTTTGATGTGTAACTAATTTGGGTCTCTGAACAGATGGAGGAAGAAAACAGAACTCTTGCTCCTCTGGCTCATATTTCACCACAAAGCATAACCAAATGGAATCAACACCATTCAATAAGAACAAGTAAATGGCTGGCATGGTAATTGGCCCTTTGTTACTACTGTTGTAAAGTGTCACTCCACATTTAGTATTGATGTATGTCACAGGATGGTACAGTGGTCTACCTCCCTCAAAAAATATGCATTCAAAGGAGAAATTTAAATAAACCACAGTTCAATCTTGAAATCTATAATTTTTTTATAATTTTTTTCTTCTTCAGTGCTTTGATTGACAAAATTCCCATTTTCTGAAATGTAAAATTCACTCTAACAAGAACAGAAATTCAAAAAAGAGTATATACTTTAGAAATATATCATTAAAGCTAAAAATAGAAACTAATGTTACCTTTTTGTCACTCTTACACTCACATAATAATTTAATAGCTGAACTATATTATCACCTTCTTGCCCAGTCGTGACATGTCCTGCATCTTTCCCTAAAAGTACTGATAATTATGAAAAAGGTTTTGCATTTCTTGAAACCAATATCCTTTCACTTTACAGGGCAGAAAAGGCTTTTGCTGTTCAATTGGAAAGTAGATTACATTGTTCTCTAGAAGTAAAACATCTATTTTTTTAATATAACTGTAACTTCTGGTTAAAAGTTTGAAGAATAGAGCCCAAAATTAAGTTTATTTCCAAAGAATTTCAGCCAAAGCCTATCTTGAAGCCTCCTATGCCACCTTTTTCTGCTCAGTTTTCTGGAAAATTTATTGGAGGCACGTAATAATGCAAAGAAAAAGACCATGACAGACTGTGATTTGTAGAAATAACAGCTGATGACTATCATCCACAAAGATAACCCTAAAGTAATAAGTAAAGGAATCACAAAAGAGAAAAAGACATTAATAATAAAGTCTCTAGTCCCAGGGTTTCATGGTTTGTTTTTTTCCCAAATATCACAGTTCAAAAGCCAACTTGAATTGTCCTCCTTGACATTTAAAACGACAACTTCATCATTAACATTATGTAACGTGTCCTAGGCAGAATCCTTGCCATGTTCAATATATGAAAATAATCTGGTTTGCTCTCTGACATTTACTTTGTATGTCACCTAATTTTCAGAGGGAAATGTGACAAAGAAACTAGAGGAGGGGAATGTGTAGCCACACATGATGTCTGTGACATACTACTCAACAGAAGACTTGTGGAAGTACCACAGTCTGTCACTTTCACACTGAAATACAAAAAAATTCACAGTAAGCCATTTTGGTCACAAATTAGTAGTTTAAGTTAAAGAGAGCTAGAACCAAATCAAATCAAATAACCATCCTAGCAAGTAATGCAGATTCATCATGCAGTGAGTCCTCAGACAGTCATTTATCACCATATGCCAAGACACGTAAAGAGGTAGAAAGAGAAATTGTTGAGAGACTCCACTTTTTCCCCTTCCCTCTTCCTCTGCTATGTACATGTGGCAAACATAACACCAGGATGTGATACAGTGGAAAAAGTTTTAATTTTGCTGATTATTTGCTTCACAGAACAGCTGCATAGGGAGCCTGCAAGAGGAGGTGTGATCTGTGATTGGTGCCAAGCAGTGTCCAGGGGTCTGGGTAAAGATCTTATTGATGAGGAGTAACTGTTTAACAATGATTGTCATCATATTTAGCACCCTTACAGGACTTACAAAAGCCAGTAGGTCCATTGAAAAGCAGCCCATGTGAAAATAAAGACACTTTCAAGGAAGAAACTGAAGAGAAAAGCTAAGGGGATTAAATCCCTATAGGTTTTTGTGGCCATTATTGAAGGATACCTTCCAAAAAGTGCAACACTAATGAATTAAAAAAAAAAAGGCATTTTAGCCAAAAGATAAGAAAAATCATTAGACATAAGAAAATGTCTCCTATCTCTAAAAAGCTGAAAAGAGCTTTTTCAGAAGGAAAGCAGAAAATATGAGGACCCTTGGCCAAAAAAAAAGTTAAAATTAAATTAATCCAAAAGATTTTGAAAAGCAATTGGCATAGGAATCAACATAAACAGCAACACCTTCTTCAGATAGGAAAATAAAGAAAACATTTAGCAAGTCTGCTCATTTAGTTGCAGATCAGGTTGTTAAAGAGTGCTTAGAGAAGGCAAGACCTGTATAGAAAAGCTAAAATTCTTCACAAGGTTACACTATGAAAGAATGACAGCAATTCACATGCTAGAACTCATCATAGCAGATGGCTCAGCAGAGGATAAGTCTGAAATTGAGGAGGACATGGAAGAAGTTGATAGCATGAACACTCACAAGTCAGCAGGACTGGAATGGAATTTACTTTCTAACAGAAATTAGGGGTAGAGCAGATAAATTACTAATAGTATTTTTAAGCAGGAGTTTATCAGCTTTCTTGCTACCAAGCTGGGGTAGAAAACTTAAAACTGATTTAAAAAAAATGTTCTAGAAAGAGATGTAGTAAAGTACAGATCTGTCAGCCTGATATCAGTATTAAACAGTTAAATAAAAAACTGTATTAATTAGTCAGCATCTGCATCGCCATAGTCTGTTTGAGAATGGATTTTTTTAAGAAGACATCTCGACCCCCTGCTCTTAAAAGCTTTCTGAAGGAATTAGCAAAAAAATGAAGATAGGATTGACTCATATATCCCCCAACTGACTTTTCAAACAGTTTTATAAAACTGTTCCAAAGCTAGTTTAGCCACTTCTGCTTAATAACACCACTGTTTTTAAAAGAAATCCTAAATAGTGATAGCTAAAGTAAGGATAACTTCAAAATGAGCTCGACAAATGTAACAAGGATATTTAAATCTAGAGAAAATAAACTAAGAGGAATATTCAGCTCTTTCATAATTTCATAATGATTTCAAAGATTTAGGATTATGACCTCCAAATTTTCAGACATGACGAATGTCAGAATTTAAACCCATTTCTCCTCTGGAATCCATCTGGGGTTTGGTTCTGGTTTTTTTTCCCCAATGTAATTTATGTATCTGCTTATTTCTTAAATGGAAATGCCAAATTCTGTTTGGAACTACTGTTATACAAAAACACTAATATCTGAGAAGAATCTACTTCCTTCTGACAAGGAAAACTCTCCAGTATGGCAACTTTGAGTATACAGACAATTATTGCAGTCTTAATAGGGGATATCATTATAGAATGCAAACTCAAAATGAGGATGCCTTAAGATGCCTATTGTTTGTGCTGGAAGTGGCTTTTCAGAAGTATTTCCTGTCTTTTATGTGTACAATTGCAATAACTCAATGGAAAAATACAAATGTTAAATTGTGCGCTTGTAAAATCTATTTTTTTGGGGGGGAGGGGAGAGATTTGTTTGTTTTGGGTTTTCTTTTATAAAAACTCCACATCTTTAAATAAAATTTGTAAAAAAATGGCTTTTTTTTTTAGCTGTACTCTAAATTAAATTTGCAGTGCAGGAATATTTAGGTCACCTCAACAGGTGAAAGTAGGCAACTGGAGCAAAAAACCAGAATTTATTCAGACGGTACACACTGTTGACAGAGTATGTTTAACTGCATTTTCCTGATGAAGAAAAATCTTTGGATAGATTTTTGCAGCATACTTTAGTGAAGATTAAAGTGCCTCATTATATTAAGATAATTAGAGATTCCAGCTGTTAGTAAATCAAGAGCGAATCTCAGCAATTTTCAGTGCAACAGTTGGTATTTCCAGTTAAAGAATGTTCCTTATTGCATACAGATGTTCAGCCTTCACAACTTTCTTTTTCAGATATAATAAGCTTATTAGTTTATTTCTCTTTAGCTTAGAGAATGCTATCAGTGATAGGTTTTGTCAAAATATTTGTCATGGGCATTGCAATACAGAGCCTAGACGTATTTTCTTGTTTTCCTACTGCATGGTGTTGATTACATCAATGCATAGCTGCTACAGTCTATCATATTTTATGCTATGAGGATATTAAGAAAACATTTGAATTTGCTCTCCTTCAGACTACCAATCCTTCTGTTCTGGGCTCTAGCAAAGCCCACAGCAGTACTTTAGTCATGTCTGCAAAGTCACTGTGCTACGGAAGTTGCAAATATTGGACATTGGCATCAGAGGAATCGGCTACTATAGCGATTTTAAGGTGCCCTGCTGTTTCTCAGATATCAGTTAAGCCTGGCTGAATGAGGATTCAAAGTGACATACACAATATAGTTCTGTTATGAGCTCTGTATCGAGAAAGCGTGCTCTAAGAGGATGAATCATGTAAGAGTCATCAAATTCTGTCAGTGCTGCTGTAATTCCATAGATTTTAAGTGTCAGAATTTTATAACTGTCTTCTCCTACTGTTTAAAAATAAGGAAGGATGAAAACAGGTGTATTGGTTTTGCCTAGCCTGGTTTTGGTAGTGGTGGCTACAGGGGTAGCTTCTGCCATGTCCTGCAGATCCAATCCCTGATGGCTCCAAAGATGGATGTGCACTTGGCCAATGCTGGGCCAATCAGGAATGGTGGTAACGTCTCTGTGGTAATATATTTAAGAAGAAATCAAAATAAAAAGTTGTTGTGCAGTTTCAATTAGGGCCAGAGAAGAGCTGAGTGAGAACACGTAAGGAGAACAACATGGAGACATCAAGGTCAGTGAAGAAGTAGGGGGAGGAGGTGCTCCAGGCAGCAAATTTGGGATTCCTCTGCAGCCTGTGGTGCAGACCATGGTGAAGCAGTCATGCCCCTGCAGCCCATGGGGATCCACAGGGGATGCAGAGATCCACCTGCAGCCTGTGGAGGAGTTCCATACCTGGGCAGGTGGATGCCAGAGAGGAGGCTGTGAGCCCATGGGAAGCCCACAGAGAGAGGGCCACTGCTCCTAGGTTGGAGCAGCCTGTCCTTGGAGGGCTGCACCCCACTGAAGAGAGACCCACACCACAGCAGCTGTGGGAGAGATGTCTGCCTGTGAGAGGGACTCACATTGCAGCAGTTTGCAGGGAGCTGCTGCTCATGAGATGGAGCCACATCAGATAACTTCATGGAGAACTCTCTCCTGTGGGAGGAACCCCATGGTGCAGCAGGGAAAGGACTCCTCTCCCTGAGCAGCAGAAGAGAACCTCGGGTGATGAACTGATCATAACCCCCATTCTCTGTCTCCTTGTGCTGCTGGCATAGGAGATAGGACTGGGAAGGAGGGAGGCGTGGGGAGCAGATGTTGTTGAGCGCTTATTTTACTTCTTGTTATCCTGATCTGATTTTGTTAGTATAATAAATTCAATGCATATCTCTAAGTTGAGCCCGTTTTGCCTTGACAGTATTTGATGAGCAATTTCTCCTGGTCCTTATCTCAACTCATGAACCCTCAGTTAAATTTTCCCTCCTCTGTCCAGCTGCAAAAGAGGAGTAAGTGAGAGGCTTTGGTGGGTGCCTGGTATTGGGCCAGTGTCAACCCACTACAACAGGCTGTTCAGAATTAATATATTGTGTAATTTGCAGGTATTGTGAACATGGATGCATTCTTCACTGGAAATGAGTCTATAACTCTTTGATGTAATTTTGTGAGATATTTGTACAGATGAGATTGCAATAAAAATAGCTTTTATACCTGTCCTGGTTTCAGCTATGCACACACACGCAGCTTTAACTTGTGAGGTAGCTTTAAGTTGAGAGGCGCACAAATGTTCACTTCTGAACTATGCAGCTAAACTTTATAATCTGTGAAAAGAAAACAGATGCTCAAAGTGCACAATTTATCTTAATCTAGAGAAAATGCTTGAAAGAGGTTATAAGATTTATGGCCAAAAATTAGAAATTACATTTTATTGACTGAAAAACTGAAACAGCTTTCTCAGACAGAGATTCATACAGAGTAGATACTCAAATACTGAGAAGGAGATGAATTCCCAATACTAGACAATCAGGTTTTTTTACATTCTGTTCTGAGCATGGTACTTCAAGTGCAGATGTTGTGAATGAACTATTTCAAAATGTTGAGCCACAGTTAGCCTCCAGCTGTTCTGTATTTGGACATTATATATACTTCTTAGGAGAAAACAAAGAACTTGCCTCTTGTCAAGTGATAAAATGTTCCTATAGTAAAACAGCCCAGAGTCAACAAGAATTATGTATGCTTAATAAAATGTTTAAGGATTTACATGGACTCTCTAATTCCATTTTTTAAAATGTCTTATGAATACCAGTAACTAGTAGGGTTTTTTGAAAATAAGAGTTGTTATATAAAGAGTAGCTTACACATTGGGATTCTTGCTAACTGTTGCACAATACATTTACAAGGGTGCTAATGAAATAGAAAGCAATTATTTAAAAAAATACTAAATATTTAATTTCTTTACACAATACTAATTAATTTCTGGCACTCATTGCTACAAGCTATGACTAATGCAAAGTCTGTAGCATTAAAGGATTAAGCCTCTGTATTACTGAGGGTACATCCTTAGATAATATAAACCTCCTCAGGAAGAGGAGATAAAATCTTCATGTTCCTAAGCATAAGGAAGAGATTTCCTGTGTGGTTTTCAGGCAGGTTTGCCTGCCACTTAGCTAACATGATGATAAAGACTGCTTCCTATCTTTGCTGACACCTAAATTTTGATTAGAGTGATATTATGGAGCTTTTACTATAACTTTAGTCGCAACCTAATTTTATCTTCTTATTTACCAAACCCAGGGAAGTTCTTTTGTGTTTCTCTGAATCATTTATGAGCACTTGGTGTTGAACAAAATCTTCAACGCGTGGACCATCAGATCTGGCATGGATATCACCTGATTTTCAACAAACTAACTCAAACTGTGCTGAAAACTGCAAAAGGTGCCTTCTTTAGAACAAAACCTGCTTGGGTTCACTTCCAATTGAAGTTTCTCTGTGATCTTTATTAAATTAATTAATTTGAATTTAAGATACTGTACTTTGGCCCTTTAAGAAAATCCAAACACTTCTTAGCCTATTGCAGGCTGGTAGCTTATCTGTCTCACAAACTGTATTTAAAGGTCATGGTAGTGGGGTTTTCTTCTGCTGAAAACTAGGAATTATTGCTTAATCAGAAGTTTTATTAGTATTTTATTAGTATCATGTCATTATTTTTAAAAAGCATTAAACAAAAACGAGAGAAGACATGTCTGTGCATACTAACATCATCTTTTAACAATATCAGAACTAATCAGTCAAATCCAATACTGAGCTCAGAATGCCCTAGCCAGGCCTTCAGGTTTGGCTACACTGAGAATTCACCACAGTATTATTTCTCACCTTTTGGCTTTTCATATGTCCCAGGTAGTTGATGACATTAAGCTTCTGCTCATTCTGTGAGCCTTCATGTTCCTCCTTTGGAAACAAACAGTACACCTGACAGCAAACATCACATAGTTGAATGATCAAAGATGATAGTTATTGATAAGCAAAACCAAAGGAGGATTAAAGAAAGCTGAAAACATGCTAGAGTGTAATTTTATTTTTAAATCAATAAAAATATATGCAAAGTGAAAATTGCAATGGCTTTTGAACCTGAAATAACTTGGAAACTTGATACAGTCTGATCTAAAGTTCGTACACTTAAATATAAGATACGTAGCAGTTGATGTCTCCATTCAGAATTAATGGCTTGGGACTTTTTTACTTGGTTCATTTACTTTGCAAAGTATGACATATATGAATCCCATTATCCTGAATACACGCATATCTGCATGGTCTTTCAATATCATATTATAGTGAGAGGATGACTGGAACTTTTGTGGCAATTACTTCTGGCAATTCCAGAGGAGTACAGAAACAAATAAGAACATAATCACTGAAGATAGGAGATTCTCTGAAATGAATGTCCTTTCAGTGAATTTGTTGTATTTGTTGTTCCTATAGGTAGCAAATGTAATATGAAAGGATAGACAAAGTCAGAAATGCTGTAAGACAAGATTTGTTTTTATTTAAACCATGATAATAGACTTTTTTTTGAGAATAATATCTGCAATCACTTTCCTTGCTTAAATGTCAACATGAAAGTTAGCACCACTATGCAGTATTCAAGTACCTCTCATCCATCAGCTTGGAGAATTTTGATTTGGCTTACTGGAAAAACCCTGACAGATTCAGTATGTCTATAGTACATTTCTCTAAGTAGGTCTGATTTATCCTGAATTTCATAGTGAATATTTTGGGTTTGGATTGGAGTTTTCTTTGGGTTTTCTTTTTGGTTTGTTCTTTTGAGGGGGTTGTTTTTCATTTTGTTTTGTTTTTTTTGGTGGGGGAAAGGGTTTGTTTGTTTGGCTTTTTTGTGGTTTTTTTTTTCTTCATATTAATAGTTCCTATTTATCAGAGCATTGGAGAGACCTGGATACCCTGACAATGCTTGATGTAATTTCTCAGTGGTTGAGAAATTGGTCAATCTGTTTTAACACAGTCAAAATTCTTTCATTAAACTATAAAACCACTTTTCACTACTGTTATTTAAATTACTCTGGATTCCTACAGAACTTGCAGAGTCAGGAAGAATGAAGTAATTTCACTGTTTTGGTTTTTTAAGCTGTTGTTTGGTTAAGTCTTACTAAGATGCATTTGACTTCTTAGTACTTATCCATATTTCCACATATCAGGTTTGATAAAGTCAATTATCTTTTAACTGATTCCTGTAATATTTGTTCACCTCCGCGTATATATGAAATAGATTTTTTTTTGTATAATATTAAAGCATTAATATTATTTGATTCTTCTCCCATGAAGTATTCAAACAACATTCAAAATGCAATACAATTTTGAAAAAGACTGCCAAAATTTGAAAAAAACCCCTGGAGATTAGGAACAAGATGGGATGCATTTCCACTTTCTGTCAGGTGCAAAAACATTTAGACTATGACTTAATAGTAGCTTATAACATGATAGCAGCTTAACAAAGTTTTGATTTATATTTAGTTCATTAATCAGGGGCATGGGATAAACAGTGAGAGATCAAAGATGGCAGCTGATAGTAAGGACAGTTATAAAGCCAGAAAGAAAATACAACGAAGCTGAGGGAGCAAATTAAGCCAATGTGTACCATGATACGGAAAGAAATTAAGTGTTTATGAAGGTAATACAGTTGTAGGAGGGGCTGACACCCTGTAACTACACAACTGCTACAGATTTCAAAATTAAACGCACCCATTCTGGAAAGTGATCTGGTTACTAAAGCGGAAAACTCGCTATAGGTTGATCAGTGAGCAATTTCAATTCAAAAGTAAAACCAAAATGCTTAATAAGGACATTAAGTCTGTAACTGTGTAATTTATATGAGAAGCAATATAGGGTATCTCATCTCAGAGGTCTCTCAAATTGTTCTGAAAGACTCACTATGAATATGATGAGCAGTGGGTGAGGTAGTGTTTATATTTTTTATTCCAGGGAAGGAGATGTATAAGAAGCAGCATGATAAGAGTGTAAAATCAGAAACAGCTTAGAGAACTTAAATTGGATGGAGAATAGAAGAGCAATGGGGTGGCAATCTACCATTCAGTTTGCAGGCTACTTCCTTTATTTATCTAAAATTACATCTTTAAATTAGGTGTGCTTGTGCATTCATAGAGATTTTAAATTTTTTAGGTGTTACAATCTAAACTTAATTGAGCTGTAAAGGGGCAAAGGGACAGAATCTGAGAGAGTTATGGAGGCATTTAAGGTGTGAACTATGTGGGCATGAGTTAAAACTCAAACTGCTGAAAGTAAAAGGCCCAAGTAGATTTTGGTTGAATCAGGGTGTCAGTACCTCTATTAGCATACATACAGGTTGGGCCACCAGGGCTCTCAATTTATAGATGTCATGCAGGTCTAAGCTCTTAACCAGGCACCATTTTCAGACATTTCACTTCATGATATGCATTTGAGCACACAATCACATTCCAGGCAAGCCGGCTGTGGCAGAACTCAGCACAAAAACTGAGCAGACTGACTGAGATATACACACACACCAATCAAGAGTTAAGACAGCTGTCCAGTAAACAAGGAAACCACCTTAAATCTGCATGAATGGAGTACTTTGTCTTAAATAGTCTGATCATTTCCCTGTATTTTGTGTACCGTGTCACTCTATAGATTGGCTGACTGTGAAAAAAATTTCTCAGGAATAAAATTCAACATGCCTTAGAATGACATTTGAGTTTAATGTGAAAATCAGTTGATTAGCAGTCTGGAGAAAACACTGCATTTATGTTCCATTAATTCCACAAGCTTCTCATCTGCTTTCCAGAAAAAACCTGCTTTTTCATCTCAGAACTAAAATTTTGTGCTGTAAGTAAATAAGAGTAATCAAAATCCATGGCTGAATTTAAAAGTTTTATTTCCCTTAACCCCTCTCCAGTCATAATCAAATTCAACAGAATACTCTTCCTCCTTTATAAACACGCTTTAAAATTTAATTTATCACAGATCATTGATACTGTTTGCCAGCCATGAACATTGGGCCATTATTTTCTTCTTGCTATGCACCATTGGTTCATATGCTTTCTAAAATGCAAAGCCAAATCAAGAACTGTTGAAACATCATGTGAAAAAGAAAGATTTTATGAATAATGGAATAAAGGAAGTGATCACGCATCCTAGAATTTTAGCATTCTATTTCTATCTTGTAGCTCAATAAATCAAGCTGCGATAAAAAAAAAAATCTTTAATGCCTAGAAACATTTGGAATAGCATCTGCTGTCCATGTATCAGTAACAAAATGAAATTTTGCTTTAGAACATAAGAGCTAGATGTGCCCAAAATGTGGAAAGAAACCAGCCTCAGCTAAAGCAAAGCTGTCCTGTGGGCTGCATATTTCCTATATTTCCCCACAAAAAAAAAAAAAAAAAAAGAGTTTAAATGTAGTAGAAATAAGAAAAAGATTTTACTTGATGGTAGACAGGATCACCAGGTTTTTTGTGTTGTTGTAAGATACCTGCAGACAGATAAATAATTTCACTTTTCAAAAAAATAATTTTTATTTGGTGATATGAGACAGTTTTTAATCTCAATTGGATATTTTTTTCAGTTGAATCTTCAGTGCCTTTCAAGGAGTACAGTAAAAAAGAATATATATCCCTACCATTTTTGTCTTAGCTTGCTCTCTTTTCACTGGGATCGGACATTTTTATGCATTTGTTTTTATTCTACATAGAAACTTCATTTCTGTTCTCTTTATCACATGAAAGATAACATATGATCTAAGTCAAGGTTTGGCATACAATCCATTTTACATCTCATTATGACTTCAAAGTTATAAAAAATCAAAAAAAGCTTCAGATGAATCAAACTTTTGTAGTTAAAAGGTTAAATATGTTCTCATTTAAAGAGCAAAATGTGAGTCATCTTACTGGAACTGAGAATTTCATTTTATGGATATTATAAATTAGTACTGTGCCAATATCTGTGCCATTGCTTCCTTACTATCAACTTCATTTCTCCTCTTTTTACATTTAAATTTCAGTGAAAACACATAATAGAAATTCAGGAACTAGTTAAAAGAGCAATGAAATTGTTATCAGTATTGTCTTTTAAACAGCTGACACATCAAAGTTTCATGTATTGTACATCACTCCTCTGAAACATCAATCCCTAGAAAAAGCTGCTGAAGATTATCTACTGTTGTATATTCAGAAAATTTACTTCAATTTTTTTTTTTTTACTGAAATGGATATTTTAATGTAATGCACATTTACTAGTATCTTCTGAATTTTAACCAAAATTTGATCCCTCTATTTTCCTTGATGCAGGGATTATTGTGTCCTAGGGATAGTAACTTATTCATAGACTATTAAGAAGAGACTCCATTTTCTTCATCTGAGTGTCAAAATAAGGTTAAATGGTATCATTCTACACGGTGAGGCAGAGCATTAACCAGTTTTTCAGAGAAAGCTTTCCTGTGAACAGTCTGGCCAATATCTTTTGGTTATAAGCTAGCCTTGAGCATGAAAGTGCATTAATGACAGTAAAAAAGCCTTCTGTTTCCTTTCAGAGATACTGAACTAAGCCATTTTTTTAGATTAGAAAGAGTCTTTAAAAAACCAAAAGCCGCTATCCATAAGAGACAAACAAATTCTTTTTGAATCTTTCAGAGCAACAAGCTGGTAGTGTAGATTTGTCAAATAATTTTGAATTTATTCAAGATACAGTTGAAGAGATAACAGCATAAAACTTTCCCTACTTCAAACAGCAGAAAAGAAATGAGGGGCAAAAATAACTGTTAACATACTTCTTGAACCCAGATACTAGTTGTACAGTCTTCTGATAAAATCTAGTAAAGAAAATTATGTATTTGTCTCATTATCTAAAATAATTTTATTAATTCTTAGTTATTTACAAAAAGAATTAAAGAACTAACTACATCCTCTCAATTGCATGCTTCTTCCTTTCATATGGCATAAAGTCTAACCAAGCATTTTTAGATTGTTTTTAAATTACTCCTGCATTTCTATGAACAGTGGGAAAATATATTTGATATTAAATAATGAACAAGATGGTAATTTTCTGGGTTTGGGTTGGTTTTGTTTGTTTTTAATGGGTGTAAGGAGAGACTATATATTTAGTGTACCACTGAACTCAACTAAGCATTTGCAGGAATTGCAACATTTTGCAGTTTACTCAGCCTTAAATTTAAAGTAAAATGCTTCTGAAATACCTAAAATTGAAAACTCCATTGCCAGGAAAAAAGTGAGGAAGCTACTTTGAGAATTCAGTGATTCCTTAGTTTTCAGCTGCCTTTGGCACTGAGACAAGTTGCATAAACACATGGAAATAGATTTAAAGCACTATGAGACTTGTGTTTAAGAAATATGTCATCATACATATTGCTTCAGATTATATTATTATTATAAAGCTTGTACTAATTTAGCCCAGTATTTTGAACTTGAACTTAGTATTAAAATATGTGATTTGAGATTTTTAACTGTGCTGTATCTGGTAAGACATACATAGAGATCCTTGAGAGATGGCCTAATATTAGTTTTCTTTTTATCTCTCAAAGAGATGCAAGATGCTAATTCTAACAGTGCTACAGGCCAGTTGGCATCACCACTTCATATGGCTGGTGACTGCCCAGCCCTCTAGCTTGTCCACTTGTTTCTGCAGGGCCTCCCTGCCCCCGGGGGAGTCAACAGCTCTCACGCCCAAGTCATTTATGAAGACGCTGAAGAGCACGGGGCTGAGAACGGAGCCCTGCAGAACCCCTTTAGAGACAGATCTGATGTCACCCCATTGACTATAACCCCTTGTGCCCGACCCGTGAGCCAGTTGCTCATCCACAGCATGATGTGTTTATCCACATGTTTATCCGGGCATTTGGTCCAGAAGGATATTCTGAGAGACAACACTGAAAACTTTACTGAAATCCAAAAAGAATATTTCAGCTGAGACTTCCTTGTCTCTAAACAAGAGAGACAAGGATTTGATGGCTGGACCACTCAGTGGATAAGGAATTGGCTGGCTGATTATACCTAAAAAGTTGCAGTCAGTTGCTTGATGCCCAGGTGGAGACCAGTGACAACTGGTGTTCCCTCAGGGACATGAACAGTGCAAATGAAGAAGAAATTCTTTACCCTGAGGGTGGTGACACACTGGAAGGGGTTACCCAGAGAAGTTGTGGATGTCATTCCTAGAAATGTTCAAGGACAGGCTGAGTGAGGCTTTGAGCAATCTGGTCTATTGCTGCCCCTGTCTGTGGCAGCAGGAATGAAAGTGGATGACTTGTAAGGTCCCTTCCAAACCCAACCACTTCATAATTCTATGATTCTTGAATCATGAATGTATTCTTTGCAGAAACAGGAAGACTACTGCATAGGAGTCAGAAGTTGTATATAATCAGCTTTAGCTGAGAGATTTAGGGGGATGGAGAAGATAATTCATAATTAAGTCACTGTGCTCAATTATTATAGTTACCTTCTTTATGCAGCAAGTTAGTGCTTCCCAGGAAAAAAGCTTTTTATTTATGATTTCAGTCTGTTTTGGAAAGTGATTGAGTAAGAACTGGACAGACACAGTCTTGTGCTTAGATTTCCAACAGATTTGCTGATGAACTTGAATTGTAATATTTTTCAAAAATGGAAGCCATACAGTTGACCTAGGTGCGATAACAAAATCACATCTAAAGGAGATTGATAGGAGCCACAGAAAAATGACAGGAAAATTCAACATATTTAGTTCCCATGATACAGAAGGACAATTTCATCATCATCATCACCTTTATAGCCTATGTAGGCTCTTTTTGCCTTGCGCAGTTCAGCATTACTTCACTACACAGATGTTTGTTTTATGCCACAAGTTTTGTGGTAGTCAGTCAGGATTAGCGGTAAACAAGATGTACTAGGACAGAAAATGTTTTTTTCATTGAGAACTCACTTGGAAACATCCAGCCACTCTATACCTGAAGGTTTGCAAATAGCACGTTTGTGTGCAGGCAGGGCAGAAGCACACAAGTACAGATTTGACTGTGTAATGATACAGTCTTCATATCCAGTGGTTTTACTGGGCTTAATTTGCAAACGCTTTTTGCATATATTTGATTATTGTTCCCAGCAGTATTACCAATATAACAAGCAAACTCTCCCGAGTCCTGTTATCAACAGGAAAGCTCTTACAGGTCTTTCAAAGAATAAGGCTTGTTCTGGGGGCTTCAGGCCTCTGTATAATTCTCTGAGGACATTCTGCTGAGCATCCGCTAATTGGATCTGACTCCTCATTCCATTTTAGTCTTGGGAAAAATCAGTATGTGCTCAGGGTCGTAGGTAAGGGTGGGGGGGGTTGACCCTGGATGCTCATGTTCCCACCCAGATCATCTTGCAAGCAAATGCTTTAATGAAGAATTCATTCTAACCAAAGTTGTATAAAATTGTGAAGGGTAGGCTGTGGCCAGATGCCAGATCCCCGTCCAGCCTCTCTCTCACTTTCATTCTTACACAGTATGGGGAGGAAAAGGATGGTAGTTTGTGGTGAGGTGAAGACGGCTGCCATCACGGGCAAAGCAGATTCAACTTTGAGAAAATTTATTTCATCTGTTTCTAGTTAAAAATAGAATAGCACAGTGAGAAAAGAGTGAAAAATCTTCCCTCCGCTCCCCCTTTTGCCTAGGCTTATCTTGCCCATTTCTCACTGCCCGGGTTGTACAAGGAGGTGGGGAATGGGGGGACTGCAGTCACCTTACCGATCCTTTCTCCTCGCACACTTCGCTGCTCCAGCCTGGAACACTCCCAGGAGCCGCAGGTTGAGCCCTGCCCCGCCGGGCTCTCTCCCAGGCCGCAGGGCCATCCATCCCCGCCGGCTCTCTCCTGCCCCGGCCCCGCTCCCGCTGTCCCCTCGGGGCTCGCAGGGCTGTTTCTCGCTCGGTTCCCCCGGCTCAGCCCCGGCTGCCGGGCAGCGTTTTGCCCTCCCTCGGCCAGGCTTTCCCCGGGGCTCTGGCCCGG
>VXBQ01007193.1:62305-83377 GCA_013400175.1 Phainopepla nitens | reverse complement strand
CCCGGCACGGCCCCGGCACAGACTCGGCACGGCCCCGGCACGGCCCCGGCACAGCCCCGGCACAGACTCGGCCCGGGCCCGGCCCGGCCGCCGCCACGGGGGCACCTCGCCCCGTAAAGTACATAGCAAATTGCCTTTGTTTGCCTTCTTAAAAATAAACAATTAAAAGTGTGTAAATATTTTGCCTCATTGTGTTGCACATGTGTACCTTTCACTGTGGAATATTCGTCTAAAAGGAATGAGCTGAGGACCAGCTGTACTCGGTATCACTGTGCCACCCCAAAAGCTCAAAGCACAGAGCTAACGTTCTGCAGTATTCATACTTGGTGATACAGTATAGATGAAACAAATGCTGGAGATTAAAAGCACTGCGTCTGACCTCCATCTATGGGAAATTCTCCCTAGAGCTCATGATCCATCCTGTAGGTTCAGTCTCCTGGGTTCTGCATAGCGCTGTGGAAACTATTAGAAAACTGCCATGAGATGAGCCGTAGTTTGATAATACTTATCAGAAAGAATTCAAGTCATGAGCTTTCATTGATTTCTCTCTGTGTATCTCGAAACATATTATGAATTTTGATGTAGTTATTTAGAATCTAGATATGGCTATTAACATACAGGAACAATAGAACTGGCTGCCTCAAAAAAGTGTAAATGTTTTCCAGAAGCTGTTTATTCTTAAGTCCTCTCAAGCTACACTCTTGTCTTAGAGAAACTGAGACAAAACTGAGAAGAATTATTGAGAAATTCAATTAAAAAATAAAAAAGGAATTTCCTGTACAGAATACCAAATGTGTACTGGCTGTATAGAATAAACATTACTTTCAATAAGTGTTTGTTTAAGCAGCATAAAATTTCATGTTTTCATTGAAAAAGTCTACGGCTTGGCAAACTTTCGAAAAATATTTTGAACTTTAATAGAAACAAGTGAGCTAGTGAAGTTTTAATAAGCGAAGAGATGTTGGAAGTTAAGAGGGTAGTCTGTTTTTCATTACGATCAGTGCCTCATTTTTTCAATTAAAGCAAAAATCCATAAAATTTCATGTAGTCTATTATTGTATCAATTTTTTGGTCTTGTCTCATGTATTTTAAAAGTCACTGAGACTAATATCAAATCTTGACCTTATATTGTGATTGAGGTTGAATGCTAAGATTACAAACAGTTTTTAAAAAAAATAGCTTTATAATACAGAGATAGTGAATATTTGTTCCTTAAAATTTATTTCTTTCTGGGATTCTCTTGGGAATGACTCCATAACAAAAGGCATGGTCTCCAACTTAGGTCTTTGTGACTGTCACAGCCCTCTGGATTAAAGGTGTGAGGAGCCAATGTTAAGTCTAAAAAACAAGTTGGTGTAGATAGCTGTGTTTGTCTACAGCAGATTTTTGCCCAAAGGAATAATCTCTATGAAAAGCTGCAGTTTATACCATCAGAAGTCCATCAAACTGACCCTTGTCAGTTTTCCATCATAAAGAACTTTTAGCTCCTTTATAGTTAAGGGCTGAGAGGAAGAATATGTAGCTGGATGAGTTCTCCTGCAATACCAGATGAATCTTTTGTGGATCCATTCCATGTGTTCTGGTCTTTTTGGCTCTGTGTACCTACTGGCTGCTTAATGCCCGCTAAATGTTAAATGTAGAAACGAGTGCCAGGGTCTACTGGTATTTCAGAAAAATGTGAGATATGTGTGGGATGAAGGACAAATATTTTATTTGTGTCAGATGGGAAAACAGTTTTCAGAGGCCTTTTCCAGATTTTAAAGCACAAATTTTCTTTTATTATGGTAAAAATGGAAGTTACTTGGCTATTTTTTTCCCCTGCCTTTCAGGATTTTTCTTTGTGTCTCTATTAAGCACACAATATGTATGGGGGTAGGGAGAAAATAGTATTTTCACCTCCTGGCTGCACAAATACTTGTACTGGTATAAGTGAAGAGGCAGTGCAAAATGTAGACTCAGGGTATTATACTGGTTTTGGCTGAGTCAGAGTTCAATTTGTTCATGGTAACTTGCATGGTGCTGTGCCTTGCTGAAGAAGGTGTTGATAACTCAGTGGTTGATAACTCACTGGTTTTGTTACTGCTGAGCAGAGCTTACACAGCAGCAAGGCGTTTTCTGTTCCTCAGACTGCCCTTTCCAGCAGGTTGGCTGGAGGTGAAGGGAAGCTGGGAGGGGACACATTTGGGACAGGTGACCCCAAATGACCAAACCATCATGCTCAGCTTATGAAATTGTGTGGAGAGTTGGGGGGTGGGTAGTGCTCAGGAATTAGCTGGGCATTGGTCAGTTAGTGGTAAGACATTTCCTTTTTTTTTTTTTTTAATAATATTATTGCTTTTAATTATTAAGCTGTTTTTATGTAAATTCAATTTTTATTCTGCCTTCTAATTCTCTCCCCCATCCCACTTGGGGGTGAAGGGGACAGTGAGTGAGGGGCTTTGTGGTGCTTAGTTGCCATCTCTAGCAAAACCATGACAGGCGATTTAAAAAATATATGAAACTTTCTAGTTGCCAGATGCATTTTCAGGGATGATTTAGTCTTCTTGGATTCAGAAGTCTTTTGAGATTAAAATGCAATCTCAAAAATACACTGCAGCCGTGATCAGATTCTTTGCAATCAGATTGTCTGGGGTTTTAAATCAGTACTGGTCATATCAACTCTGTTAAGCCAGTTTTAGTTTACCACCAGAAAAAACATGATTGAGCACCATATGTGCTTTCACTGCTGGTCTAGTCCCAGACAGGCAAAAGAGCTAACCCAGCTGAGGATATTTTGCTCTTTCTTATTTAACTTCTGTTAATTCAAGGTATTGCTCAGATTTGTTGAGCTGCTGAGTTTATTGCCTGGGCAATGTCAGGCATATTCATAATTAAAATGTATACAGCAGTGTGCTGTTGGAAGTAAAATACTTTAACATATGAAATGAAAAATAATTAAGAGTTGGGGGATTTTGCTGAGGTTTTCTTGAGACATATGTAAGTGAAAAAAACCTGTTCCTGTGTACTGAAAAAAACCTCCCAAAACAAACTAACCCCCTGAAAAAACTACTTTGGGGAATTTTTTTCATATTTTAAAACACAGATATATATAACCACTGGAATTTTGAAAAGATTCCTGTCTGCCTCAGTGACAAAAGACATCTGGCTGTATACAGAGGACCAGATTTTATTAACTGCTGTATTTGAAACAAAATATGTGATTACATACCATTTTCTCTTTAATTATATGTCACTCACATCATTAATTTAACAGCTACCTCATTAAATAACAGCTATCAGTCCTCGGTGAGAAAATTATTAGCAAAATTTAGAGAGAAGATGAGTCTGATCAGAGTTTTGGAAATTTTAATTTGGAGTGGCTTTGACCATCATTCAGAGTCTTTTGAAACTTAAGAAATTTCAGGTGCTTTCATTTACTGTGTTAGATACGTGAGTTATCAGCATGAATAATAAATATTCCATGGTATCTAACTAAAGCATGAGATACTTCAGTATAGATGATCTGCTAGCATTTCATTTCCTCTTGTAGCTTGGTGAATTCAAACAGGATCACTGCTGCCCTCTAAGCCTTCCAAGAGCTGGGCTTTTTGTTTCTGCAATGCATTTTTCAGTTACAGATCACTACAAATATCAAGTGTCTTATCAACTCCATGATAATGCCAATAATTAAATAAGAGAAAGCAGGCAATAGTAAAGAAATGTTAAAGGTACTAAGTATCCTTCTGCAAATGCTATCTTTAAATTCTCTAGTTTCATTTTCACTGTAATATCTGTGATCAAATATTTTGGTTTGTTTTATTTAGAATTTTTTTGTTCTGTGTTGAATGTTAGACATTTCAGCAAAATTCTTGTGTGTTCTGTCACCCAAACTGTCTGAAATTTAACTTATTGATACAAATTAGTTGCATGATATTGAGAGTGAATCCACATACACAATATAAAAACTTAATACCTCTGAAAAGAAAATACCTCTCAAGACTACAGACTCAGGCAAAGACTGGCCTTCATGATATCAGAAACAGAACTGTCTTCACACATTTAAACCACTGCCCACCATATGCCTTGTTCATACCTGAAATGGTTGGTAGGACTTCTGCTGTGCTGATAACAAAATACCCACTTTGCCCAAGCTAGAAAGGTAAATGGAGACCATACACAATACAATCAGACTTGGGCTGAAGTGGAATTCTGCTACAGAGAGTTGGTAGAAGCCACCAAATAGATTTCTGCCATTAAAACTCCAACATTAAATGGATCGAGTAAAGCCTGGAAACTGAACTGTCTGAGATTAGCGTTCATTTTCCTCATATATGTAGGCCTGGGAGCAACAAAACTTAACTCATTATAGAAAAGGAACCACAAATTTCATAGCAAAATTAAGCGTACTTATAGCTGAGTTGATCCTTTGTCAATTTAAAATATGGAGTATTCCAGTCCCTTTGTAAAGAAGTATTAATCAGATGCTACTTAAGTTGATAAAGTAACAGAATTCGGCAATTGCAAAACTTATATGACTGTTCCAATACCTTGAAAAATAATTCATTTTTATTTTGTGTATTCGTCTTTTGTGTTTGCTTTATATGAACACCAAGTGTTTTGCTTGCGTAAATGTTCTCAGAAAAAGCATTTTACCCAAATTCTCTGAGTGCACAGCACATATCAACACAATCCATCAATAAAGTTGTGACTAAAATGAAATGTTAGTAAGTAATTGAGTTTGAGTTATCCTTGGTAATTCAGCTATCTGTTGTTTCTTGCAGAAAATTTAAAGTATTTGGAGTATTTTTCAAAACATCCTGCTGCTTGAAGAATGACAAGTAATCAAACTTTCTATTGGAATAGGTCAAAAGATGTTCTGCCATTGTAAGTACATTTTTCATTTTTAAGGCTTAGAATAATAGAATAAACTGCATGTTTGTTAGTTTATCCGTAATAAGTTGTCAACATTAAAAAAAAAAAAGATTTCTGAGAAAGACTATGTTTCCTAAGCCTAGTCTGGTAAAAGAAATAGCTCTCTAAATAAACTACTGAACTCCTGAAAGAATGCAGAGCAGCAAACCCAAAAATATGGAAGGATTGGATTCTCATACTCAGAAACAGATCAATATTTAATGCAACTTTCAGAACATTCACAGTATTCTGAAGGAAAAATAATTGTTAGACTCAAGACATGTCATTATGTTTTAGTACAGAGTGTCCTAGACCTGCTACAATTACTGTATGTTTTAAATCAGATTCTGCCATTGTTCTGTATAATATCTGCTTGAAAAATAGTCCCATTGTCAGCATGGGTGAAATCCTGACTGTCCAATTTAACACATCTCTATATGAGTCTGAATTAGAAGCCTCATTAGAGTGTGCTTGGAACACAGACTTGTGCCTTTGGCACAAAGGCTGTGTGCCTAAGGTTAGGCAGCAATGTGAATATTTGTAGAGTGCAACTGGAAAGTCTACTGAAATACTACTAGGGACTCTGATCTGCAAAAAATTGGAAATAGGGATTTTTATAGGTTGAAAGAAAATTACTGTCACTAGAAACAGTATTTTTACAGTTGTAATAAACGTTATGCACCTGGAAACTTTTGATCAAACCATGGGTTAGGATATCAAACACCTCTCAAGTCCATTTGTATTTAGATCTAGAAATACTTAACCTGTCTTTTGCTCTTAAAAGTTTCTCTGTAGACGTTTTACATCTTTAAATCTGATACATATTTTCACTGTCCATTTGCATGATTTTCACTAGTAGCTTTTTGATATTATAATAAAAATGATTATGTTAAATCTTACGTTCTACTCTAAGTAAAACATTTAAGAGCTTCTCAGAAGGAGTTTGATTGTCAACAGACAATATGGAATGGTAACAGAAGACGAGTGGAAAGGAACTGATACACAATGTCAAACACAAATTCTTTGTCTTTTTCTGGTTTGATAGCTGAATTTGACCTTGTTTTAAAGTACTTGGCTGGAGATGGGTCAGCACTGGAAAAAAAAATGTAAGATACGAGAGAAATCATTTGGGGGCTGAGAGACCTTGCAGTTTATACATTCAAGGAAGCTGTTTCATTTGGGAAGTGAGATGTTTGCCAGGGAAGAAAATACCTAGAAAATAAAAATCTGTCAGAGGCAAATCTCAGTTAGGATTTAGAAGTTATTTAGACCCTGAAGAAAAATCATATTTGTGGTTGATGTAGGAATAAAGGGGAAAGCAGAAGAGAACTCAAGAATAAAATACAAGGGAAGATTTCCTTATTAGGGAAACAAATTTTCTGCATACCTGAAATAGAGTTACTGTAGCATTTTGTCATGGTGTTGGTACTCTTGGCAAGGTTGGTATTGTGTTTTTGTTGGCTGGTTTTTAAGTAAATGGTTTACTTTAAAAAGTCTCTTCCAGATTCTTTGGTATTGACTTTATTGGGGCACACGTGCCAGCCTCTACACTGTGTGATGAAGAATGATAGAATGCTTTCAAGTGGAACTGAGTGTATCAGACTTTGAGACACAGCTTCTACATAAAAGTGAGTTATTTGATTAGAGAGTCACTAAATCAAACCTGAAACAACAGTCTATGGAGACATATGTCTTGAGCTACCTAGTTTCTCTAAAATCAGACACAGACATTTTAAATGCTGTTTCAGTTTAGGAAATAAATCCATTTATGCTAATCATTTGCAGATGACTTACATAGTACTTAATGGTATATAAATAGTACAGTTGAACATGCACGTGGTAAATATGAGAAGTTTTTAGATTCCAGAAATTTGTATTTCAGGTAATCACAGCTTACAGAAATCCATTCAAAAAGTCTGCTCAGTCTAGTTCCACTGACTTTTGGTAAATTTTTTCACTATTTGAATTCCAAAACACTAGTTATTTCTTATTCAAGTAAAGAAAAAAAAAAAAGGCCTAAAATTCAGAAGATGCATTTTTTTACTTCGAGTGGAATAAGGATGTTCCTAAAAGTATTCAGAAAATTTGTCTGCAATATTCCTTGTCCTTTCTTCAGTCCCTATCGTACCAGAGATCCAGTTCAGAGGGACTTTTTAGTTGATAAGTTCAATGAACATATCTTTTAACATGAATGTACTATAGATGTGTCAACATTTATTGTGTTCCATGACTATGTATAATCCTAGATGATCCATCAAAATTGAATACTTAATATTCTCTCCTGATTTACAGTTTTTTTCTAACAATACCAGTAAAGCTTTTATCTTCATACTACTGGACTTTAAAGATAACAGTATAAATCAGAAGATAAATATTTTTTGGAGTAGATTCATCATTCCAGGTGATTATCTTAGCCTGTGATGGATGCAAATATATCGATTTTAAAAGTATATATCCCTGTAAGAATGAAAAAAACTACCCCATATAGTGACTGGAAAAACCCCAAACCTGCTTCATTTATTATTTTCAAGTGAATGTGTACTCCTGCCATTTACTTTGCAAAAACGGTTGCCTTGAAACATCTTAATATTTTATTCAATATTCTGTACTGTTCAGTTTGTTTCAGTCAGAAAAATAGAGCATATAGGCAAGATTTAATTTCCTTATTCACTGAATCTGTATGAGTGTAATACATCTGTTGAATACCTGTATAAGCTAATGTGAAGTGAGAGTAACACTTTCACTCAGGTGTGCATTAGAACACACAAGAACATCTACAGAATGTGGCAAATAGCACTGCTTAATAAAACGGGTTGACATATCTTATATAATTGGAACATTATTTCACTGCCAGTATATTTAACTTTCTCAAAGGATTTAATCTGACAGACTAGTTTGGCTAGAGACAAAACAGGTACATTTGATAAGAGAAAATATTTTGGTATGTGTCAACTGAGCAGTTAGTGACTTGTATTTCTTTCAAATGATACCTTAATCTGTCACCTACCTCAAAAGCCCTTAATTATTACTCATTCTGACTCTCGATTTTGCTTAATTTTTCTGATTTTTTTTTTATGTACACTTCATAATCTAAAGTGCTGAAAGAGCAGATACAAGAAATTATGGACAGATTCTCTTCACACTTTATCCAAGCAATTGTTTCATCAGTTTCCATGGAATTACACATGGACTAAAGGACTAATATAATCTGAGTAAAAACGTGAACCTCCTGTAATAAATCTGATGGTGATTTTCCAACAGTGATCTGTGTCATTGTTGTGCCCTACAGAAAAACAAAATTGCTGTCTGTTACTGAAAAAAAGGGGTATATAACATACAAGTCAACTACTAGAATAGGATATGTCCCTCCTAACCCTGCTTCTTGCTATCAGTAAGAAGTAGTGTGAGGAGTGTGCAGAACAGATAAAATGTCAGTTATTTGGTGATTATGATATTAATATATTCAGAAACATGGTAAAAACTGAAAAGCTACCAAATAGAGGCTTATTTTTCTTAATAACACGACTTTCTCCAAGTGAAATTGCAATATACTTTCAATACTTTTTTAAAAGCTCATTTCTAAAATGTTGAGACAGTCATGAAATAGCAGATGCACGTAACAGGATCTCTTCTCTTCAGGCCCCTGGTACTTGGTCTGACCAAGCTTTATCAGAGCCTTTGTGGAATCTCATTCCACAGGCATCCCTTTTCTTCTGCTGCTTCTCTAAAGTTTGTCCTTGGCAAACCAGATAGGCTTTAACCCATAGGCTTATTATGGCATTCAGCATTAGGAAAATAATCATTCAAATTAGGAAAATAATTATATATATTAATGAAAAAAGAAGGAAGCCGGTTCTAATTTAGTCAGCTCAGGAAACAAGATATGTTGATCGAACACAATTACTTAAAGGTGCCTCAGAGAAGAAAATTGGGTCTGTGCCATTTTTTTTTATTATGAAATATAACCGAGAAAAACATAAACGTTATGAAATATAAACATCAGAAAGTTTGTTATTTGTCTTTAAATAAATATTGCTTATATTCACATTGAATATTAAAAAAAATAATCTCTTTCTTGGAACATTTTGAAGGCAAACTAATTAATACCTTTGAGTAGTGGGCAGCATTTTTTAATGTTAAACATCATGGAAAGAAGAGTAAAAATGTTCTCATGTCGCTGACATGAGTCAGGCATAGGCATGACTATTGACAGTTATTAGCTGACACTTTTGCAGACCAACTCCCCTTGTCTGAAACATTGGTCGGAGAATATTTTTAAGCAGAACCTGGCAATCATATTGATCATGGCAACAAAACTGACAGTGAATAAGCTTTACAAAAACTATACATAAAAGATCTGAAGTTCTCCAAAAATTGAAGTGATACGTCAAACTTCTCATTTGGTCATATGAAGACATAATTCAGTTAGCAAGGACAAGTTAAAGAACCCAGGGGTATGGGTGAGTTACATTCTAGTGTTTGCAACCAGCCTGGAAACTGGTCCATAACTGGTCTAATAATTTACATGCTTACTTCTCAGCTAACCTGAAAGCATTTCCAATTGATTTTAGTGTGTTGAAATCTATGTCCTCATTATTCTCTGTGCTATCAACATCTATAGCATTTCAGGACTACGACCAATAATGGTACCATTGCCATATTTTATGAGGCAATAATAATGACCCTAGTGAAGTTAAAAGGAAGAAATGTAATAAAAGGAAGGATATATGCCCAAGAGTGTAATCGTGACCATTTTTTCCCTTATTCTGACTGAAGGAATATCTTTCTGTGAGCAGACAGATTTAGAAACAGTTCCTATGAAAGAGGAAGGTAAAGAAAAGGGCAGTGTGTGATAACAGCTACTTTCTAGCTCTAAAGGGAACATTCTCAGCTGGATGGAAAAGGTGAAGATTACCATTTCATAAATTCTTAAAGACTCTCATTTTCTCCAGTGTTGTTACAAAACTCTCTCTGTTTGTTGAATAAGGAAATTACAACTTTAAGTCGCTGGAAGCTGTCACTGCCAGCAAGGATGCCAGTTACATTTTTGGAACAGTCTCCTACTACACCATCTGGATGCCTTTAGTACAAAGTCCAAACATGAAATCACATGGGACCTCATTTGTAACAGACATTCTTATTTGAGAATAGGAAACATTTTACAATATTTATGTAGTGGTTTTTTTTTTCCTCCATACAGAAACACTCTACTAAATCTTTAATAATATACAAATAAACTAGCTTTCTCATCTTTTAACTCAGTTCTTCATCTGATCTTTCTTAGAGATTTTTAATAGTACATGGAATACAGATGGCAGGATGTCACATCATGGTTTTAATATTGCAAGGCATGCAGAGAATAACCAGGGATCGCTTCCTTATTTTTTCCAGTGTGACAGCTGTACTCTCTACAATGCAGTCTTATCTTCATATTTACATAAATTTTAAGTATTTTACAGTCTGGTAGTAAATTTTTTGCTTACATTTTTTACAATGCACCCCTTTCTCTTTCTAGAGGTATACAATTAAAATACATGTTCAAACCAAATATTAATTTAATTTGAAAGTTTTTTCTCAAATCTTACAAATACTTTTCAAAGTATCAACTATTGCTAATGAAAACCAGGAATCTGTGGCTTTGCAGTATTGAAGACTTCAGTCTTCAGAGTAGTTGAATACTTGATGACTGAGGTTCATGTCTGTTACAGTCACATGTCAGAACAGCATTTTTTGCAATAACTTATAACTTGTGCAACTTCCATGCTCAGCATCTGTTCTGAGGTTAGGCTAAGTAGGTGTGAATGTTAATTCACTATGATGGGATATTACTGCTAAATTTTCAGCTATGCAAGCAGGATCACAGTTTTTCTCAGTTCTACCTCTTACCTGTAGTCTTTCCATATGCAAAACCAGAAAGAATAAAACATTATCAACTTACTTACGCTGCTTAACTTTATCTTCATTATCAATTCCAAACTGACTCTCACTTAGGTAAATAGTTTTATTATGGAGTCAGCATAAAACTTTGAAGAGATTTTTGATTTTTCTCTATGTTAGTATGTCAAATAAAATATTTGCTGGTTAATACAAATTGCTACAATTAGGCCTTTAAGCAGAAATCACTTCTACCTCCCAGATATTTTCATTGCTGTAACTATAATAAAAGCATTGTTCATGTTTGTGGTTTTTTTTCTTGGGGAAATACAATCTTAAAAATATATGAGGCTTTTTGGTGAGATATAGTTTACTAATAAGTCCTGGAAATAAAATCACATGCAGGCTATCTTAAACCAGAAGGCATTAAGCTTTCTGGAAGACATATTAGCTCTGGGTGGTTTTCAGATTATTTCAGTTTTTCTTGGTTCAAGTAATCGAAAGTCAGTGCACAATGTGGTGTGTAGTGTTTTGTATAAACTTAAATGTTACCCTCAAATGTGGTCCAAATCTGTGTATAGAGGAACAGTGTGTTCTTTTTCTAAGTCCTCAGTTCACAAAAAATAATACCTCAATCTGTGCATTACCATAGCTGTAGTTCCTTTGAAATTGATGTAGACAATAAGACAAAAGGCTAAAGTGCGTAGCTGCTTGCAATGTGACAGGATGCTTTATGGAGCAATAGGATACAGCAATACGTTACTCAAATAAAGCTATTTCAGTGGCTAATTCTGACAAAACCAGAAGAAATGAGGTTTGCAGATTTGTGCTTTAACAGCAGTGTAATTTTGTTTCAGAATCACAATCTTGAATTGCTAGTGCATCGTACTGTGCCAGTAGAATTTTCAGTTTTACTGAATTTGCACTTTAAGGAAAAAAATAGGAACCCAGGAAAATTATCTTTGCATGAAGTCAACATCATCATTTTATTACTAGTAAAAAAGGATTAGAATATTTTTTGATACATTTGCTACATGGGTATTGAACTTAGAACTGATTGTTTTATGTAAGGAATGGAAAATAAATTCTTGGCTTTCATCTCCTCTAGCGCCTCCCTTTGGTCTTCTTTTCCATTAGATTGCATTAACATCTCAGTTCATGAGAAACAATGGAGAAGTGGATCTCTGCCTCATTTATAAACTTTGTTATGATGACTGAGCACCAGCGGATTATCTGGAAGTATCACTTATATAATAAGAATAAGATTATGTGTTTAAAAGAAATGCACTGTATTTTGAGAATAAGGATAATTTTAATCCCGTAACATTTCGAGTAGAGAAAAAAATGTGTGTTTCCAAATAAGAAAAAAAAACAAAAAACCAAAGTTTTAATTATGCTTTCATGTTTTATTTCCTGTTTCTGACTGCATCTGCAGTTACCAGCAACAAGCTGGACGTCGACAGATAAGTTCTCTGTTACTTTCAATGCTTTCCAACCTCATATTTTGGCAAAATAAGCTTTAAAAATGTATAAAAGACTTTTTCCCAAGTCGGGAAGTTTCTTCAAAATGGCATTTTCAAATTCCTTAAATTATAGACAAAAAATAATGACCTGTGGTTTGCATGCCAAATAAAATGAATGGGTAAGAGAAGCAGAGGCTAAGCACCTCTGAAAAAATCAGCCTATCAACCTCAGTGTCCATTGTATTCCAGAAATGTAAAACAGGAATAACAGAAATGCCCTACAAGCTGGTGGACTTATGCATAATTCACTGAAATTTCTAAGATACTCAGATGCTATGGTGATGAATACTTACAGCTACAATGGTAAATAATAGAAGTAAGCAGAATTAATTATTAATTTATGTGATGTTATTTTTCTTTTCACGTGTCTCTGCTGAAAAGGACTAAAAATTAGATGAGTTTGAACAGCAAAATAACTAGTATTTTTCTTCTTAAAAAATGCAATATATGGAATTTAAAGGCTGAATCTAAGATGTTGGTGACTATGTCAAAAACAAATTTTGTCTTCTTTAATGTGTAGACAACTTCAATTAATACTACTGATAGCTGTGAGTTTCAGTTATTAGATATACAATTACAAAATAAATGTACACATCATTAATTTTTAATTTTAATTTTAGTTCCTGTTTTATGTTGCATGAAAGGCAGAAGCTGAAGAGATTTACTTCTGATTTAGTCTCTGCTTAGATGTTATGTGCAGTATCAAATCAAAACCATCTTGTGTTTTCTTGTCCAGGAGAAATTCATACTGTTATTTCGAAGACATTCCCTCAGTGGTTTCACTTTTAATGCCACCTTTTCATATTTGCTTCTTGAGTGAAAATGGCTTTAGAAGAATTGTAGCATGAAAGAGTAGAGTTCCCATCCCCAAGAAAAAAATGCTTTGAAGTACTCTGCCATCACTTAATGGCAGCAGGATGGACTTGGAAATAAGGCATGGCACTCGAATGAGAGATGCGGACCAGATAGACATGGAAAGCTTATATCCTTTTACACCTCTTCTACATCAAATGCCACTTTCACATTTTTTACTGCTCACAAAGACAGGGTTCTCACTTCCAGCACTCCTCTTTCTTCGTGTCTTGAGTCTCTGTCATCCTTCCTCTCAAACACTATGCAGACATTCTGTCTCACAGCCTCAGACAAATTAAGTCATCTTACCTGTAACAACATAGACAATTTCCACTAGTTGAAATGGAATTAATCAGTTTGCTAGGGTAGTTGACTTTCACACTTTTCCATTTCTTCTCTCCCATGATGCCTCAAGTTTTACCTTTCATATTTTTCAGATTCTGTACTGCATTGACGTGTAGCTCTGAACTTCATATGGAGTATTGGCAGGTTCTCTTCACAGTTTAGTTAGACTAAAAAATCCTTTTCCAGCCCAAGGACACCTTTTCAGCTTCGGGCCCCAAAAAGTATAAAGAAAAACAAATTGGGGGAAGCAATCTAGGAGATGGGACTTCATAACCTGAAGCTCTAATTGGACAACTAACTCCAATATGTAAATGGATCAAAACTTATAAAAGTGTGAAAATTTGTGACTCGTCATCCATCTTGGGTGTAGCCTTGACCGGGCTCTTGTACTGCCCAGGATGTATCCTTTGAAGGCCTTTTTAATAAATATCTACTGTATTTCTTTACTCTGTCCAGTCTCTGTCCTAGGTAGCCTCTCAAGGCATCACTCTCATGGTATGACTGGCCATTAATCTCCTTTCTTCAGCGCTAAGAGGTTGATCTTGAATGAAAAGTGCAGAATTCTCTGGCTGAATAGTCTGGCAACTGCTTCAGTGTTTTAGTACAAAAGGTCAGATACTCTTGATTTTGGAGTGTGGTGTATTTCTGTTTATCTTTGGCTTCAGCTATAGATGGCTTCCTTTTTTAGTTGTGGCAGATTATATCAAATTTGTAGCACTAATTGTCTGTAAGTATATTTTCACTAATCATGTAAATAATGTGAAAATATTTTGTCTGTTCACAATGAAGGAACAAAGATCTCAGCAAGTATGCTCTTTAGAATAGTAGCCATCATTCTGTAAGGGTTGTTTGCAAGCTTATAAAATTTTAGAACACTATAATATGTTAAAGGACATTAGGTTTTACTTGTGGGAAAACATGCAAATATCTCTACTCATTCTGAACATCTAGTCTTCACTTTTGGCTGTTTCTATGTGAATGACATTTCCCTTGTGAGTCTGCTTCTATCCATATTTCAGCAACAGAGATGGGCCGCTCAGCATTTGGTTTGTAGGTTGACCTCATCTAAACAAACTGACTCCTTTCTGCTGCATGTGAGAGAAAAAAAAAGCAGGTGATAAGATTCATGGACTAAGGAAAAAAAAACAGTCTAATAGGTGTAACAAAAGGTATATGTGAAAGGAGAGAAAAAAAGAATTTCCTTCTTCCCATGAGTTGACAGAGGTCTAACCACTTCACAGAAAGCAGGACTGGAGAATGCATGACAGTTACTTGGAAAGAAAATGCTTTACCAACAACATCCCTGTGGTTTTTGGTTGGTTTTGTTTTCTTTTTTTCGTTCCTTAAGCTTTTATTGCTGAACACAACATCATATGGTACAGAATATTGCTTGATTAGTTGTTGCAGTTGTGTCCTCCCAGCCTCTTGCTCACCTCCAGCATACTCACTGGGGAAGCGGAGTGGGGGAAAGAGAAAGCCTTGACTCTGGGCAAGTGCTGTTGAACCATAGTCAAAACACTGCTGCATTATCAACACTCTTTAGTCACAAGTCAAGGCACAGCACCATACTGGCTGCTGAGAGGAAAGTTACTTCCATTTTAGCCAGGCCTGGAATAGGTGGGGACCAGCAGAAGACTAAAAGGCTCACTGGTTCTTTCTCTTTCCCTTTGACAGTTCTGGGTTGATGCTTGCTGCATTAAAAAGCAGATAGGACATTAATTTTCAGAACAATTTTCTTTTACAGGCCTGCTGTTAAAATAATTTTATTTCACCATGGAGACTGCAGTATTGGGAATGGCAGAGGAGTTATTTGAAAGATAGTATCTTCAGTAAGTACTCTGTGCTCTCTAGAATAGTTTTCAAGGACTATTGCTCTAGCATAGTACCACAGAAATTAAGAAATTGCAATATATGTAGCATTTAATTTGACATTTTCAGTTCTCTGTATAACTTTAAATGTAAGTACAAGCTAGTAACATTCATTAAAGAACAGTGGCACAGAGCTGGGGCTTCATTTCAGAATCATATCAATGGTGGGTGAAGGAGATTGCCAGCTGGGTGGAGACACTCAAACCACAGAGGAGTCACATGGGGTATTTTATCACAGCAAGGTGTTTCCACTTGTCTGTTATATACAGAGTGTGGATTGACTACAGCAGGAAGTAAAATATCAGAGATTTTAAATGTACAATGACTGCTGCAAATCTAAATTATGTTAAAAATCAAAAAGTGAATGACTACATACCTAAGTAAAAGCTAAAACTATAATAGTTGTAAATCTTTTGGATGGATCCTTATTGGGTATTGAGTTTGTATGGTTGGGTTTTGGTAGCGGGGAGACTACAGGGATGGCATCGGTGAAACACGGCCAGAAGTTTCTGCCACATTTGACGGAGCCAGCGCCAGCTCCAGAATAGACCCACTTCTGGCCAAGGCCAAGCCAATCAGAGGTGGTGACACCACCTCTGGGATTACATATCTAAAAGTAGAAAAAGAAAAGTTATTGAGCAATTTTAATTGTGGCCAGAGGAGAGTGGGGTAAGAACATGTGAGAGGAACGTCTCTCCACACATCAGGGTTAGTGCAGAAGGAGGGGCAGGAGGTGGTCCAAACACTGGATCTGAGATTCCCCTGCAGCCCATGATGCAGCCCATAGGGAGGCAGCTGTGCCCCTGCAGCCCATGGAGATCCATGGGGATGCAGAGATCCACCTGCAGCTTGGGGAGAAGACCCACACTGGAGCAGATGGATTCCTGGGAGGAGGCTGTGGGGAGCCTGCAGACTCGTGGAGAGAGGATCCCACGCTGGAGACATTTTTCTGGTAGAATTTGTGATATTGTGGAGTAACCACACAGGAGCTGGCTGTGCCTGAAGTACTGTATCCTGTGGAAGAATGACCCATGTTGCAGCAGTCTGTAAAGAATTGTTGGCCGTGGGATGTTGGAGAAGTTCATGGAGAATGTCTCCTGTGTTGCCTGTGTCTCCTGTGTTCTCCATGATGAAGCAGGGGAAGGACTCCTCTCCCTGAGCAGTGTCAGAAACAATGTTTGATGAACTGACCATAACTCCCATTCCCTGTCTCTCTGCACTGTTGGTGGGGAGGAGGTAGATCTGGGAAGGAGGGAGGAGTCAGGGGGTATATTTTTAAGATGTATTTTCTTCTCTTTATCCTGCTATGATTTTGTTGGCAATAAATTCAATCAATGCCCCCAAGTTCAGCCTGTTCTGTGACTATAACTGATGATTGATCTCTCTCTGTCCTTACTTCCACTCCTGACCCTTTAACTGTATTTTTGTTCCCTGTCCAGTTGCAGAAGGAGGTGATAAGGCAGCTTTCGTGGGTACCTGGCATCGAGCCAGGGTCAACACATCATTTTCAGCACTTTTTGGTGCTGAAAACTGGAAATGAGACAGGGACCTTTAGGGACTTTGGAATTTTTAGTCTGTCTAGATGCTCTAATAACAAATAAAACATTCATCATTTATACGTTGTGTTAACCACAAGACAAATTTCATTGACACTATTTGTAAAGTATAAAGGTAGATTGGTCTCTAAACATATCACTGTTAAGCATTTTCTTTTTGTGTCTGTCTTCCTCTGTTTGTCTGTCTCCCAAATCCATACTTCATTTTACTTCTTCCAAAAGAATTAACTGCTAATAAGAGCTCTTAGGCTTGTCAGCTAAACTTCACAGACAGTTTAACAAGCTACTTATTACAAATCTTCTTAGAGAAAATCTTGTTTAAAATTACATATTTTGCATTTGAATTTATAATGCTAAAGTGATGTTAGTTTACAGGTCTATAGGCATAAGAATGATAACAAGAAATAAATGTAAGCTGTGCAATGAACATCTCTTCATTTTCATGAAGAAAAAGCTGCAGTTTAAAGATCAGCTGTTGACAGAAACATGGTTTCTGATCAAACAGATGGAGGAAATCCTAAGTTAAAAGATGTCTTTTGTTAATCATCTTAGAAGAAATAGCCATACACTTGCATAGCTAATCCGTGTTACTGATCTTCAAAAAGACATGACAACATAACACATGGGCTGTAAATTCTTAAAATGCCCATAAATCATTATGACATGAATAATAAACTTTGCTAAATGCACGGTTGTCAGTTCTACAGGATTAAAAAGTACATTTGAAGGGTTTAATTTAAAGGGTTCATATAAATATCCCTAAGGCCTCTCATTAATGCACAAGTTATTTTGCAAATTTGCTTTTTAAATTGCCAGTGACAGCAAAAAGAGAATTTTTTTTTTCCTTTGGATAAAAACTTTACACAAATGCCATAAAGCCTTCACGCCATGGTGACTAAGACTAGATCTAATGAAGAAATTAAGCACCTACAACTTAGGTCCTACAATGTTTTAATGGTTAGCCCCTCCTCATTAACAGAAGTCCACAGAGGTACTGAGTTTGCTTCAAATAAATAGGGCATTCAGATTCCATACAATTCCTTTGAAGATCTAGATGTCCATCAGGGAATTTCAGTTGGTTTTCATTCACTCTGAAACCACAGGATGACAGGATGTTAGAAAAATTGCTCAGAAAAAGTTGTTCAGGGCTTTATCCTGAAAATCTTGAACCTTGAAAATCTTCAAGGATAGAGACAGCACAGCTTCTCTGGACTGCCTCTGCAACTTCTTGGCTGTCTTCAGGGTGAAAGAGAGTTTCCTTACAAAATAATGCTTTTCTCTGTGCTTGCTGTCTCTCATTTCCCCACTGTGCACTGCAGCAAAGGTGACTCCATCTTGTCGATAAACTATACTATACAGAGGTACCAGTAGGCTGCAGGATTTATTTCCAGCCTAGGTCATTTCTCCTCCAGGCTGAACAAGACTCAGACTCTCCTCACAGAAGTGCCACAGATTCAGCCGACTTGAGGGCCCTCCCTCCTTCCTGTGCTGGAGGGATCCCATAGCTCGGAGTATACAGATGAGAACTTAGGAGTGCTGAGCAGAGGGAGATAGTCCTTCCCCTCAGTGTCCTGCCTGTGTCCCTGTGCACTCCCAGGGTGCTGTTGGCCATTTCTGCATCTGGGCACACTGCTGCATCATGCTCAGCTCTTGTTTTCCAAGGCCTCCAAGTTCTTTCCATCTGCCTGTGCCCATGCTCCCTTGCTAAGGGAAGCACTGACTTTGTTGTAGAGTTCAATACTGTGAACTGACTGAAATAATATGCCTAGTATTACTACTCAAAAAACTGAGAATGAAAATAAGATCATTAAATCCCCAGAAGAACCAGCAATCCATCACTGCTAGATGCTCTAGCTTGCAGAATATTGAATTGCAATCACATACTTTCTGAATTTTTGGTGTGGTGCCTTAATTCTGTCTCAATCCCATTTTAGATTAATATATCTTTTACTAAATGGTTATTGATAACTTCTAAACATATGGTCTTATAGAAGAAAATTCACTGGACCCTGTTATGTTCAAACCTATTCCAGCATTACACTGTTCTTAGTTTAAATCAAGTCTTCTAAGATGTTTCCTTTGTTGTTGCTTTATTGTTGTGTTTGTCTAACAGTGTTGGTTTTCCTCAGTTTCCTGGCTAGGTATATCACTCTGGTCCACCTCAGCTATCAATAAACTAGGATGAAGCATTTCTGCATCTGCTCTAAAAGCAAAGTACACTGCTGGGATTTAGCCTTCCACAGGAAATTTATTTCTGGAGTTACCCAGAAATGAACAGATAAATATACTGTCACTCCTCAAAGAAATGACAAAGGCATAAAATTTATTAATTTTCATAACCAGTTTTAAAGCAAATATGAGGAACAAGATATCCTTTCAAAAGGAATCTAAAATCCTTCATTGCTTAAATTAAAATCATCTGGCTCTCATTGTGTTCAAATAGTGTACAACGTAAATTAAAATAAAATTCTCTAAATCCATAGAAATCTGGCTGTAAAATTATGTATCTCTCTTCTAGTAGCTAATAAAACATTGAACTGTGGCCTTAGTATGAATTTTACTAATGTTTGCTCTAAGTTGTCTTTCTAGTCTGAGTAATTTTTTTACTTAAAAAAATTTTACTTAAAAACTAATCTGGGAGCTGTAATAACATTCAAGTAAGTTTGGGGGTTTTTGTAGATTTTCTTGGTTTGTTTTGTTGGTTTTTTTTAAGGTGAAGGTAAATGTCATCTGAGAGAACTTTACAAAGAAAAGAAAGATGGAATAGAATGAAATGCTGGAATCAGAAAATGTCAGAATGAAGTCTCCTTTATTCATTATTTTTAGCAATTTTTTCTTATCTTCCTGCCATCTATGGAAAAATCCTGTATGTTTTTTCAAGCAAAACAGATATTTCAGTACCTGCTTTTTTGTGTCATTTTTTTTTTTTAAATTGATGGCATCTGACAGTTCCTGAGCTCATGATACTAAATGAAAGCAGTTGAAACTTTATTTCAATTGCTTTCATTTAGTAAAAATTTAGTAAAATTTAGTAAAAAGTCTTTGCACAACTTATTGAACTGTTATAAAGAATGGCCAAGTTTTTGTCACTGCTCTTTCTATAATGAGATTTTGGTTACAGATGTGGAATACGAAAAATCAATATAATGTGGAATATTCAAGAGACTAGTGGCAAATGAAGAAAAAATTTTGAACAAAGAAAATGGGATTTAAATCTTCAAATAAAAAGAACCTAGTAAGTCATCAAGTGAATGGCATATGCAGATTAAAAAGGAGATGAAGGAAACCCTGCAAAAAAAGAAAAAAACTCCAAATTTCAGAGGACTAAAGGTTTTTTAAAAGTAGGCCAAGGGAATATTTTTATAAAAGTATTTGATAGCATTGTAAACTAATATAAAAAGAATGAAAGATTTATTCAGTTTTTGATTCCAAGTCCACCAAGAACACATATGATTATTGTACATACTTTTTAAAATGTGTTTATTTAACCAGGAAATTCAATGTCTAAATGCTTTACTTTTTTCCAATAGGTTCCTCGGCTGATAAATCACCACTTCTTGTTCACCTATGCTTTGGATTTGACATAGGCTGTTGATCTGAAACTTTTTTTTTTTCTTTTAAAGCCAGTATACAGAAAAAAGTACTTACATATTTTTTTACAGAAGTTTAAGTTGTCAATTTGTTCCTTTTTTGTTTGCTTATGTGTGTTCATTTAAGCAAAGCTGGCCCATGGATTTGGAAATTCTTCCCCCCTAGCTCAAGCTCTTGTCAAATGACAATTTTGTAATCTCATTAAAATATGCTAAGACATAGCATCTTCTCCCTGCTCTCCTACTCTCCTTCCAAATCTAGCATTGAACTTTTATGATTAAAAGTGAAACTGGTTGTGTTTGTTTGGCACGGACTGGTTTTTGGCAGCGGGGGTGGGCCACAGAGGTGGCTTCAGTGAGCAGCTGCTAGAAGCTTCCACCGTGTCCAGCAGAACCCATCCCTGATGTCTCTGAAGATGGACATGCTGCTGGCCAGGGCTGGGCCAGTTAGAAAGGTTGGTAACACCTCTGTGATAAAAAATTTTAAAAAAAGAAGAACAAGAACAAGAAGAAGATTAAGAAGAAGAAGAAGAAGAAGAAGAAGAAGAAGAAGAAGAAGAAGAAGAAGAAGAA
>VXBQ01007193.1:0-62198 GCA_013400175.1 Phainopepla nitens | reverse complement strand
GGAGGCTGTGATCCAGTGGCAGACCCGGTGGAGAGAGGGCCCTGCTCCAGGCTGGAGCAGCCTGTCCATGGAGGGCTGCACCCCTGGAAGAGTGACCCACACCACAGCAGTTTTGGAGGCTCTGTGCCCGTGGGAGGGACTCACGCTGCAGCAGGTGCGGTTTGGCTGCTGCTCTGAGAGTGGGCCCATGCCAGGGGAGTTCACAGAGAACTGTCTCCTTTGGGAGGGACCCCACAGCCTCACAGGGGAAGGATTTCTCTCCCAGAGCAGCGGAAGAAAATCTTGGTGACGAACTGACCCAAACACCCCCATGCCCTGTCTTCCTGCACTGTCGGTGGGAAGGAGGGATAGGCCGGGGTGAGGGAGGAAATTATCCTGCTGTGATCCTGTTAGTAGTAAATTCACTTTGCAACTAAAATCAAGCCTGTTTTGCCCTTGAAATATTTTTTCCCGGTCCTCATCTCACTCATGAAGCCTTCGTTAACTTTTGTTTCCTTTTCCCTCCTTTGCCCATCTGTGGCAGGGGAGGGTGAGTGAGCGACTCTTGTGGGTGCCTGGCATTGGGCCAATGTCAAACCACGACACTGGTTTACTAAATTCTTTGACAAGCATTCTAATTAGAAATGCATTGTTTTCTTAGTAGAATTATTTATCATGAGAACCTGAAGGAATTATTTCAAATTGAAAAAATCAACAAAACTACAACAAAAAAATTAAAATTGGAGGTAATTTAATAGGAAATAAAAGCAACATCATGACTCTTATATAACTAGTTATAAAATGGTACAGGCAAACATCCAGTCTATTCAATACCAAGTCTGGTATCACAACCAAACTTCTAGAAGTATTTAAATGTTGCTTTTGCTCTGTTGCTTTTGCAAAAGTTGCTTTTGCTCTGCTGTGCTAAAGCAATATTTCAGCGCTGTAGCAATTATTAGACAAAAAAAGTAATTCTAATTTAGTCTTTAACTGCTTATGCAGATTAGAATCCTCCACAAATACAAAAAACATTTCAAAAAATTCTTTGATGCCTCTGATGTTACTTTATTTCTGCCAAGAAAGAAGAGGAAGTGCTGCCAAGAAAAATTATTCCTGTTGAAGATATGCTGCGATGTTTTTGATGTGGCATTCTGCCTTTTTTTTTATTTTCTACCTTGGAAATGCCAGTGTTGGATTGAATATATGATGGCTGAACCAACAGTCAACAGATTAACAACAGGACTGTGATGAACAAGAGCATGAGAATGTAAGACTGTCTATTCAAATTAAGTGCAATACATGCTACTCTTTTTATAGTCACATTGAAGCTGAGAAAAATTATTCTTTTCAGTGACTTCATTGGATTCACATATCACCAGCTGTTACTTTTCATTGACTCAACAATTCTGTGGATAGCTGTTGCTTCTGCTTAATGTCATGAGCTTGAAATTTGCTGCTATATATGAAATGAGTTGTATTTATTCTTAAATTTTATAATCACACTTTCTTTATCATGGGAACCTGTCATGACACCTTTAAAAAGCATTTAATTCTTTCTTTCATCCAGTATAGTCTCTGAGATATCTCTTTATCTTCACTGGATTTTAACAAGCATTTAAATTTAGTTTCAAATTAATCCAAAGCCTATATTATGCATAGATACTGCAAGCACTTTGAGTAATATTTTTCAGTTTAAATGGCTCTTAATGATACTTTTTAGTGCAGAGTGATTATCACAAAACATGATGTCATTTTTTTGCTTGGTATTCTGAGGTATCATGTTCTTGACTTTTAAGTGTAGTAAAGATGATCAGACAATTGACAAATTCTTAATACAGGTAGTGTAATATTTAGATGTCCTGCCATGTAAGTAACTTGCAGTGATATCACACAGAACAAAAACACACTGAAAGAATCAATCATTGTTGAAAGTCAACAATGTTTTGTTCTTAGAAAGAACCTATTTTCTTCAAGAATTGTTCAAAATAGAAAATTTAATTAATTTTATAACTAAAGGGTTTTATGAAAACAAACAACTCCTGCATACACTCCCACTAAATTAGTTGATTTTGTGAGGTTTGCAAAAACCTGGAAGGTCAAACTTGGTAGATTAGGCTTTGGCCTGAACACTTAAACCATGTTCCTGTGGGCTTCATGAGATTTAATGATTTTTCAGCTTGTGGTTATTTACTGTTATTTTTTCTTCTGTTACTCTTTTGCTAGATAGTAAACTGTTATTTTTTTTACTTATATGGGGTTGTATGCATTTCTTATTGGTGGAAAGGGATTGGTTGAAACTACAGGGAGATAACAGGAGTGCCCACCTCCTAAATTGTCTTAAACCAAGACAAGCATATGGTTATTTCTGATGAATCATTAGGTTTTTTAATGGGGAAGATGAATATAAAAATGAAGTTTATCTGGCTACAGCTTTTTAGCTTCACTCTTGTATTAAGTCCTCTTAGAAAGTCTCATTTAAGTTTCTTTCTGCAGTATCAGATACTTTGACAGGACTGCTATAAACTTTTTCTCCATTCCCTTTTACACATTATGGGATTTCAAGACATGTCTCCTTGCATGACAAAGAAGGAAGTCATTCTCCAGTGAGTTACACATGAGAGGTCTGACATCCCCTGTGAAGGAATCCATTTGTGTAATTCTATTTCCTGCTCTGGGCAGCTAATGGGGGAAGACAAGACCTTATTTTAGATGAAACAGATCACCTAAGTTGACAGTATAATTCACTCTAACAAATAGGCCTTTTCCTGTAACCCACCTCAGAAACACCAATGCTTTCTTTTTTTTTTTTTTTTTTCAGCTCACGAAGGAAAAAACCAAACAGGTCACTATGTTTGTACATGACATTCAGGTAAAATGAGTATAAATATCATCTTAGAGAGTCATATAGACTGACAGCACTAGGATGAGTAGTGATCAGTACTGTATTTCTTTACATGGCACACTCTTATGGTTTCAAGGATTTCTTGTTAGTACAGTTTTTCTGTCATCAATCACCTTTCTTACTGCCATATTCTCTGTCTTCCAAGCTATACATGTTGTTCTCATTACAGCTGGCCTTCATACTTCATATAGTGCTTGGTTTTATTTGTCTACTATTAAATTAAGCCTTATGTATCTGTCATGCCCAATCAGCTTCATAATTTCTGAAAATATTTCTCTGTATGAAGGGCTGCCTGAAGTGAACATGAGAAATGGGTAGAATTTTAGAAGATATATAGTGTCTCCCACATTTGAAAAATGTGCTTATTTACTCTGATATTTTATGCCACAGAGAGAAATACTAATTAATTTTTTTTTCACATGCTGTGATCTGTGCAGGCTATCTATATTCCAAGCATTCATTTTATATGTCTTGTTGTCATTGCTGAGTTTGTAAAATATGAATTTAGGGAGGAAAATTATTTTTTTTGTATATAAATTGTTGGAATGACTATTGTCACTGCTTCCAGGATTGTTTGCAAAAATAATCATAAATAGAAACAAACAAAAAACCAAACCAAAGCAAAAAAAAAAACCAAAAAAAACAAAACCAAAACCTAACAAGCAAAGAAAGAAAAGGCAACAAACAAAAACCAAACTTATATTTCTGCCACTTTTGTACTTTTCCATTCATGGTATGGTGAGCAGCTAATTCCCAATTCTCCTCAGTAACCTCAGAGGCTGGACTACAAATCAAACCATGTAGATATTGCAAAGAATACATGCATCTCAAACACCCTAAAATACATCACCCAGATAGAACTAAGTGTTACATTAAAGAAATATCATGGTAAAGAGGATGTAAATGTAATTGTTTGACAACTACCTCTACATTATACTTGCTTATTATTTCGCAACTAAATTAAAGTGCAATTTATGAAGGAGATCAAAAGATTTTTGATACCTCATAGGCTGCATGATGCTAATGGTGTCAGAAAACTGCTTATTTCTCTGGTATTTAAAATACCCAGGTTTTTTCAGTGCTGATAATGGCTTTAAATTTACTGTTTTACCAGCCAGGTTTCTATTCTCCTGTTCCCCAGAGCTGTGTCATTAGCAGTAGGATTAGTGCTTCCTATCTTTTAGTCAACTGCATCTGCAGAGTGGATCTGCAAATGTCCAAGTCACTTTAATTAGCTGTATTATCTGTTTAGGGTGATATGGAATGGCAGGGAACTGAGAATCACCAGTATTTTGCAGGCATATCTCCATGTCCATGTGGGCTTACCAGGAATGTAGTGGTAAAAAAGATTGTTTTAAAAAAACTCACTTAAGAAATTATTTAAAATGTGATATCCAAGCACATTCAATCAAATATCTTTGCTTCACTCTGAGTACAGTGTTTGCAGGAAAAGCTGAGATTTGATAGACACTGTTCTGTCAAATGATGTGCACTGTAGAAGAGGAACAAGAAAGTTATCTGCAGCTGCAGGCTGACAGACTGCATAGACAGCCCTGGCTATACTGGCGTTTTAGTACGATGCTGTGTGCTGACATGGTGGAAAAGAGAACAACTGATAAAAGCCCCATAATACAAATGTATTTGCTATTTTAAATAGAGTAATTTAATTCTATATAATATAAACATACTTGCTATTTTAAATCTAGCAATTTAAATCTGTATACACTTCAGTACACTTGGTTTTATATGAATTTGCTGTGTGTACATTTATTAGGTTCTGAGACCCCACAGCAACAAAAGCATTGAGGTAGAACTTTTTATTTTCCTTAAAGTAAGGACACTGAGAGATATCAGAAAGCTTTTCATATTTAATGATGCTATATTGCTGCATATTTTATATTGAAATTAATTTTAAATTTTTAAAAAAGTCAGTTTTGCCAGTAGTTACAGGTTCTAAAAGTCATTTCCTCCCTCTGCCTCAGTCTTACATATTGTAATTGGGAAAGTTATCACCTCAAACTTACTCTCATTTACCAAGTGTCAAGGGCATCTTAGGCTGGTAAAGGTTTCACACAGTCATCACTGAGCCTTTAGGAAAGTCTCTTGTTTGGTTTTTTCCTTGTCACACCGAAGTTTGGCTCACAGATGCCCTTCTGCCACATTAGAAAATTCCTGTCTCTCATGGGCAATAGCCTCCCTGCCTGTCTGGGATCTGGCGTCATCATCTGGTCTCCAAGAAGGATCCAGCCTCTTTCCTCCTACATATACTAGTGCCTTACCCAGTGTGCAGCAGCAAGAACATGGTAAAGTCAGTCTTTATACCTGCCTTTAGTCAAATAGAAGATCATTTTAACATTAAGTCAACCATATTATTGTCTTGATCATAGGAAGCAAGCCCATCGATCTTCCTAGGTGTACAGTTATCACCTGCCAGCTAATGGAAGTGGAGCCAGAAAAAAGAAAAAGGTAATTTGAAAGTTAATACCACTGTTTGAGCAACAATCACTTCTCAGCTATGTCTTAGCCATCCAATATTATTAGGCAATCTAAAGAATTTCCTTTCAGAAAGCTTCTGAACTTCATCTGGATATTTGACCTTAATGCTGCAATGAGGGAGCATAAAGAGCAGTGACTCCTAACTGAAGTGCATTCCTAAAAGTTTCAAGAAATTTAAATAGTTTTAGAGTCTCTGTATGTGCACTGTCATGTCTGCTTTACATACCCCACAACAAATCAGTCTTTATATAGGATATACTCGGAATATTCATTTTTATCTTGAGTGTCAAGCAATAGCTTCTGTATTATTTCTGGCAATCAGAATACATGTCAGAGTACATCTTTTGGAAGCTTTGGATTGTCCTCATCAAGAGACAAAGCTCAGATGTTCAATTTTTGCAAACCACTTCTTTCTGTTATTTGAGCTCACAATAACAAATTTCTTAGATATAAGGAATTATTTTGAGCTTTCTGCAATGCTAATTCACTGAAAAGGCATGCAATCTGTGTAATAGTTAATAAAGTTATATCCTTGCATACCAAAACTTGCTGGTGATAGGTCGTTCAGCTCCTATTGAAAAATTATTTGTGAAATGAGTTGTGGCTTTCACCAGAGAATTCCCAGTGGAAACCAATCCCGAGGGTCTTAGGGATGTAGTATGTATTAGCAGTGAGTTTTTGTAAGAGATACTCAGGTATTGTAAGCTATACTTTAGGGTAGAATAAAATAATAATAAAGATGTCTTCTGTATTCGTTTTCTTTCTTTTCCTTAAGTTATCAAAGATTAAATGCAATACTTTCAAACAGAAAATGGGCTCACAATTTGCACTCATTCCCAACTCTGATTTTTGCCTTCAAAACTTAGTTCTTTTGTGCTGGGTCTAGCTGTGTTTTACCACATCCCTTTACTCTGGATGTTTACTTCAGATCTTTAGCTCCTGCAGGTGGTATCAGCCAGACAGAATAATTTTGAACTTTACAACTTGCATGTGTTGGAAAACACTATTTTGTATTCCATAATGGAAACTATTACTGTGTCCTAAATATCCTGCAAATGTTTTGAACATGCAGCATTAAAAGCATTATCCACAAAGGTTCAGAAAGTTTCATCAGGGTTGCTATAAAAGTCAGTCTTCTCTTAAGCTGAAGCGTCTTGTACCTAATAGAAAGCACTTTGTAAACCACTTGCTAAGTAAGTGTGTGGCAGACAAACAGTGTAGGTGATTCATTTTTATATGGAGTAATAATATTAGAAGAGCTAGAAGCTAATACATCTTTAGCTAATGATTTTTCTTTTGCTTTCATTACATGAAACAGTAGTTCATGTCCATTTTCCTATTTTTATGCCCTAGTTTTGGCTGAGATGGAGTTAATTTTCTTCTTAATAGCTGATACAGTGCTGTCTGTTGGACTTCATATGAGAATGATGTTGATAACACTCTGGCATTTTAGTGGTTCATAAGTCGTGCTTACTCTGAATCAAAGGATTTTCATGCTCTGACAGTGAAGAGTTACAAGAAGCTGGGAGGGAGCACAACTGGGACAGCTGATCCAAGCTAGTCAAGGGGTTAATCCATAGCATGGAATGTCAAGTCCAGTACCTAAGATCATCCTGAGGGAAAGGTCACTATTTGGGGATGGACTGGGCATTGGTCAGTGGGTGGTAAGCAATTGTATTTTGCATCCCTTGTTTTTCCTGGCTTCTCACTCTCTCTAACCCCTTGCATTGCAATTAAAAGTAGTAGTTGTAGTAGTAGTATTAGCTCTTGCAGTAGTATATTTTACTTTATTTCAAATATTAAACTGTTCTTATCTCAACCCATGAGTTTTACCCTTTCTCCTCCTCATTCCATGAAGTCAGAGTGGGGAGGGTAGTGAGCAAACATGTGTGTGGTACTTGCTCTCTGGGGTTAAACCACAGCCATCTTTCTTGGTGCCTAGTGTGGGGTGATACAGCAACAGAAATTTTTGAGAAAAGGAAGAGTAGCCCCCAAATCATTCTGAAAGCTGATTTTGCCATAAACCAAAGAAAGGTCAAGGGACCTGCACAGGAGATCCAGTTTTAGGAATAAACTGGCAAGATGTATGTTGTCAGATACTGTTGCCAGAGGATATGAAGAGCAAGACAACAGTAATGTCTCCTCCAACTAATGAGAAAAAAACACAAGCTTTTTTTAGGCATTGGGGGCTTTTGGAGAATGCACATTGCAAACTGCAGTCTGATTGTAAGCCCTCTCTATCAAATGACCTAGAAGAAAAATTATTTCAAATGGAGGCCTCAGCAATGACAAGCCTTTGACCAAATCAGAGATTAATTAGTTTATTTAGTAGCCCTTGGGCTTGTCAAGACAGGGCAAGATGCAAAAAATATTCCCTACACTGCACCTGGAAGGAATGACCCTATCTGGGGCCTCTGGCAGAAAACACCAGGGAAGACCTGAGGTTTACCCCTAGGCTTTTGAAGTCAGGGATACAGAAGGTTTGAAGCCACTATATTTCAACTGAGGAGATACTGGCAGCTTACAAAAGGGTTTGAGTTGCTTCAGAAGTGATTGATACTGAAGCACAGCTTTTCCTGACACCTCAACTGCCATTGCTGTGCTGGTTGTTTAAAGGGAGGATCTCCTGTACAGATCATGCAACTCATGCTGCGTGAATTGAGTTGCAGTGATCAAAAAATAAGTTCAAATAATAATCCCCAGTTATCCAGAAATCCTAGAAGTGGTTTTACTGGCCAGGAGGCAAAGACTAGGGGATGCCACCGGAGGACAGTGACCTGTGCTGAAGAGGCCCCACTGTGTAATAAATTACCAGGAGATGAGAAGCAGTATGCCTTGACGGGTCCTGCTGTACTATAGGAAAGCATCAGAGGTTGAAGGCAGTTGTATGGAGTACCCCACGACATGTCATAGAAACTGCTGAAGGAGAAGGTGAATAAAGTCAGCTTGCAGAGATGAAAGCCATCCATCTAGCTTTAGACATTGCTGACCAAGAAAAGTTGTTAGTATTCTATCTTTGTCCTGGCTCATGGATATCAGAAAATGTCCTGTGGGAGTGGTTGCAGAAGTGGAAGCAGAGCAACTGGCAGCACAGAACTAAACCCCTCTGAGCTGTGGCAAAATATTGCTGCTTGGCTGAAAAACCTGGTTATGAAGGTACATCCTGTGGATGCTCATGCACACAAAAATTGGACCACTGAAGAACATCAAAACAACCAGAAGGTAGATCAGATTGCTAAGACTGAGGTGGCTTAGGTGGCTCTGGACTGGGAACATGAGTGACGTATTTCTAGCTCAGGGGGCCCATGACACCCCAGGCCATCAAGAAAGAGATGCAACATATACATGGGCTGGTGATCATGGGGCAGATTTTCAGAGTATTCTGAGTTGGAAGGGATCCACAAGGATCATCAAGTCCAACTGTTAAGCGAATGGCCCGTACAGGGACCAAGCCCATGGCCTCGGTGTTGTTATCACCATGCTCTAACCAATTGAGCTAATTAGGCTTAACCACAGACACTATTGTACAGGTTATCCATGAGCGTGAAAGGTTCTGCTATGGAGCCTCCCTAGTATAAAGGACAATGGCTGAAACATGAATATGAGGAGGCCTGGCAGATTGACTCTAGCACACTCCCCAAACATGTGACCTCAAGTGCCATGTGCTTACAATGGTGGAAGCAACAAGCAGATGGCTGGAAGAACATCCTGTAGCATATGCCACTGCCTGGAACCATCCTGGACTTCAGAAAGCAAGCCTTATTGTGACATGTTCCCCGAAAGAATTGAGCCCAAAAACAGGGCTCATTTTCTAAACAACCTCATAAACACTTGAGCCAAAGAGCATGGTACTGAGTGAGTAAATCTCATTCCCTATCATGCACCAGCCTCTGGAAATATTGAACAATACAGTGCTCTATTAAAGACTACTCTGAGAGTATTGGGTAGTGGGACCTTCAAGTATTGGGACACACATTTAGCAAAAGTCACATGGTTAGTCAGCAATAGAGGATCTAGTGGGCCTGCCCAATCAGAATTTCTATGTACTGTAGAAGGAGATAAAGTCTGTAGTGCATATTTAAAATATGCTGAGGAAACAGGTTGAGTTATTCCTGCCTCAGACAAAGTGAAAACTATGCTTGGGATTGCTTTCACTCAAGGATGTGAGTGCACTTGGTGGGCAATGCAGGAGAATAGGGAGGTCCACTGTGTACCTCGAGGGATTTGATTTTGGGTGAGAATAGCCAATGAATAAAGTTGTATGTTGTTAATCACTGTATAACACTGGATTATCATCACCTCTGTGCACCCATTACTGTGTGGGACATCTCACAGCACCTGTCTCTGCCACTTTAGATTTGAGAATCTGAACCTGACTCCCTTTAATCACCACATTAATGAAGAGTGGACCTTGATTAAAGCAGGCAAGTCCAGCTGCAATGGAATCATAACTGGCTTCAGCTTTCAAAAATCCAACACCATTTTTTCCTGTCCTGAAAGACTGTTACACTTGCATCTAATAGAAAACACTTTATAGACTATTTGGTAATGAGCGTAGCAGAAAAGCAGTATAGGTGATTCATTTTTATATGGAATGATGAGAAGAGTTAGAAGCTAATATATCCTCAGCTAATGACTTTTCTTTTGGTTTTAGTACATGAAACATTATTTCATGCATATATTTCTGTCTCTGCAAAGCATCTAAATCTGCATTTGGATCGGGCTTATTTTTATTATGTAAGTGAAATGTATTCTTCCGTATACAAGTTTTTGTGAGAAACAGTGAAGATGGATTGGAAATTAAAAATTCAGACATAAGAAGCACTTAGCTCAGTTATTTTTCTCCATACATCATGCAAAAAGCCTTACAGGTAGGCTATGGCTTGCAGAGTAGAAAACTGGTACTGGACAATAGAGATTGGTCACTAGATGTACAATTCCATGAGGAATATACCAACATTTTTTTCTTTTCTGGGGTAGATACTGTGAATCAATCAGAAGAGGAGTCTGGCTCACTAAATTGCAATACAAAGTGCCTATGAAGTGCCCATGAAGATTTTTCATCAGAGAAAATGTGATTTTGATCCTGCTATAACTCCTGCTTTAGTGAGTGCTGAAACCACTTAAACTTTCTCATGCCCTGCTCCAAATGATACTTCAGTATGTTAAATGAAGTACAGCTAATTTGGGGATAAATTATAAGGTCATAGATTTTTGAATTTTTTTTTTTTAAAGCACTACGCAAGGATTTCATACATGACAGGAGGAAGTGGAAAGAGGAGAAAGAGGAAATGACACGCAACACAAAGAGTTGAAAATCTTAGGATTAAAAGAAGGGCTAGACAGTTAGCTTGAAGCTACACAAGTTCATACAGGGACGTTGACTCCTGTGGAGCACATCACTCCCTTGGCCACTATCCTGTTCTGTTTCTTTGACTGTCATGCTTTAACCCCAGCCTGCAGCAAGCCCCATGCAGATGCTCATTCACCCGCCCACTAGCAGGACTGGAGAGAGAATAGCAAGGGTAAAAGGTAGAAAACTCTTGGGTTGAGATAAAGACAATTTAGGGGAAAAAGTAAGTCATGCGCACAAGTAAAGCGAAAATGAGGAATTATTCACAACTTCCCATGGGCAAGCAGGTGTTCAGCCATCTCCAGGAGAGCAGGGTCCCATCACGTGGAACAGGGACCTGGGAAGACAAACACTATCACTCCAAATGTCCCCCCATTCCTCCTACTTCCCCTCAGTTTATACACTGAGCATGATGTCACACAGTCTGGAACATCCCTTCGGTCAGTTGGGGTCACCTGTCCTGTCAGTGTCTCCTGCCATCTCCCAAGCATCCCTAGTTTCCTTGCCAGCATGTCAGTGCAAAAAGCAGAAAAGGCCTTGGCTCTGTGTAAGCCCTGCTCAGCAATAACAAAAACATCTCTGTATTATCCACCCTGTGCTCAGCACAAATCAAAAACACAACCCCGTATGAGCCACTTTAAAGAATATTAACTCTACCCCAGCCAAAGCCAGCACATTCTACTCCTTGTGTCCTGTCAGGCTAACCTCAGCCTCCAATACTGTCAGTTGTTTGGATTCCCCTGTCACTACAGGCAAGTCACTGATCAGTGCAGAACAGTGCTGTATTCACTGATAATTGTTAAAAATCCTGTTCCACCTAGTAAAATAAATTTTTATTTGTTTGGGTTCAGGACTAATAGATAAATAAATACACTCTTTTTTTTTTTTGGTAGAAATATAATGCCGATAATGTAGGATAGAGAATGAAAGTATATGGAAGAGAAGAAAGAATGCCCTGCAATAGAACTCTATTCTTTGGCGCTTGAAGAAAAAGGAAATAATGTTTTAATAGTAACTTGCCAGTTTTGGCCCAGATGGAGTTTTTAAACAAACTTTATATCTATTTTCAAAGTCAGCAATTCCACGACCTGTATTTTTCTTTAAATATTTTTTTCTTTACTTAAGAAACTGCTCAGCTCTGATTTTAATGGAGAAGTATTTTGCTAGCACAAGGTTTTCCAGTGGATCAGTTTAATCCTGTAAATCCTCAATATAGACAGGGCCTATTTCAGTACAAATATACACTGCTTTGTTAGCACTGTTGCAGTGAAGGCTACTTTAGGTAGAGCAAGTAACCTCCCTAAAGCAGCAAAGAAAACCTGAGTTATAAAATGATTTTCCAAATATTCATGAACAGAGTCATGGGAACCCCTTCAAAGAGCTTTTCATCCCTCACCTGACACTCTGTGTAAAAAACTTTAATCTTGCTTAGGAGTAAAAGGTAATTTGGCACCAAATGACCTTATCAAATTTTATCAAAAGGAAAAGCAATACAACCGGATTCCCTCAAGTAATTTCTTGGAAGTACTTTTAATATAATGTTCAACCAGGGAAATTTTTTTTATCGCTTTCTTTTAGCACAACTTTATCTGGGACCACGTTAAACTGATGCTAGAACACTTTCATCTACTACAACTCAAGCATTAACTTTTTCACTTAAAAATGCCATGTTCTATTTTTAAGAAACCTTTAGAAATATATCTAGAAATTTCTGCTCTTTGTACACCTTCTTTGATTTGTATATAGAAGTAGCTGAAAGCTGATGAATACATGAGGGAAATTGTGGCTAACTAACCTGATTGCCTTCCATGATGGGACAATGGCTGGATAGATGAGGGAAGAGCAGTGGATATTGTCTGCCTTGATTTCAGCAAGGCTTTTGACACTGTCTCTCAAGATATCCTCATAAGCAAGCTCCAAGAGGGCAGTGGAGTGGATTGATAACAGCTGCATGGCAGCTCTCAGAGGGTTGTGGTCAGTAGCACAGAGTCTGGTTGGAGGCCTGTCACTAGTGCTGTCCCCCAGCTTTGAATGCTGACCCAGTTATTGTTTAACTTACTCACCTGTGAAGGGAAAGATGTCATAGAGAATATCAAACCTCAAATATTTCAACAGCTTTAGAATATTTAGGAAGAATTCCAGATGTAAAAAGATTGTAATGGAAGAATGTGCACAATGTGCTCATGCAAGCTATGTTAGGAGGTTTGTTTATTAAAAATCAGATTAATTTGTTTGGCTTATTTCTTGTAGTCCTTTGCATGGAGCTCTTGGTGATAAGACTGTAATGTTAACTTCTGCTTGAGTTAACCTTTTGATCATTGCAGTCAACTGAACAGCATTCCTGTTGTTTTTGGGGGTGTTTTGGAGGTTTTATTTCATGTAGAGTGAGGGTAGGGAAACAGAGTGTATTTGACTAAGTTTGAAGTTTTTTGGAAAAGAAACTAGACATGTAACAGGGGGGATCGGAGCATGTGCTTAAGTAACTCTTTTAAAGGAACGACTGACAAATTTTTACACTATGAATTATGTAAAGATAGAATTACTAAAAAAAAAATTTAGATAGCTGTCGACCAAGTTTAATAACTTCTATTGAATAACCTTTTCTATAATGCTTGTCATAAGGGTAGCTGAGGATCTTTTTTTCCTGAACATATATTAATTTCAAATGTTTACTTCAAAAATGGAATGTTAAATATTTTCATAAAATCCTTAAAAAACTAGACACCAACATGAATTATGCATTATTTAAAAATGCAGCCTATCTTTGTTATTGTAAATGGAGACTATTGCATATTTTTATTCTGCTGTCTTCTGTGAATTGTTTAAACTTCAGGGATGTTTACTGAATTATAAAGTAAAAATTGATCAGTGTTTTGGATCAATGGAGCTAGTTGAAATATTTATTTCTTTAAATAACTTATCATATTTGGTATGACCAGTTTTGACATCTCATTCTGTATTGAGATTAGAAGCCAAGTATCAAAAAAAATACAGGAAAAGCTATTACTGTATAAATTCTCCCAAGTTTAGGTTGCCTAAGAATGATACACACTTTATGATCGAGTATCTGGTCAAAATCCTTTGCAGTAGATTGCTGAAATTAAACTGAATTTCTCATGAAATCTTTGATAACAGGCTCGCTTTCATAAGAGCAATGTACAAGAGAAGACCAACTCAAATAGACAGCTGAGAAGAAATTAAAATGCAAATAAAAATGAGCAGCTGATGAGCACAACATTTTTGAGATATTTTGAGGAAAAAATATATGTAAGAACCTAGTTTGTACTCAGCGTATTTTGGTCTTGACCTCTTAGAAGTAAAGAATTAAGGAGAGTAGGAGAATTGAACAAACCTGAGTAGTTCCTTCATGATGAATTGTTGTTGATGAGTAGAACACTGATTTTAAAAATAAAGTGTAAAATTTGCACCTTTAAATGTAGGAATCCCAAGTACCAGCTGATATCCCACTTTATTAATTGCTACATACAGAATTTCTGGGATGTTTATTTGGAAGATGCTAAAAATCCCGCACTGTTTTCAGAAGCAAGCTGTGGTAATTGTATGTGTTAGAAGGAGGTTTAAGTACTGATTGAAACAAATTAAACAAAGTTAAAAACCTTTAGTGATATTTCTTTTGGCCTGTTGAATCAGTAAATTCCAATTTTATTTCGTAAATTTATTCACATATGAATGGTTGTTAGATTTATTCATGATTAAACTGATCAGAGATCCATGTTGCTCTCTAAAATTCACTGGCAAAAAAATAATCATATTATTATTGCAAAGAACAAGCAAAAACACAGTGTCTCTGTTACTCACTAGAGAGTGCTTTCAGAAAAAGACCTGAAGATCATGGTTTCATTAAGATTTATAAATCTCTTCCATATAGAAACTAAGATTGCATTCATGAATTTAAGTTATGTGTATGTTAATATTTGGAGAAAAGCCCATCACATTCAATATAGAATAAATGAAACAAAAATGTCAACAAATGGATGTGTCTTTTGTACACAGTTTATACACAAATACATATATTAGTATATATACACTTGTATTAACATATATCTGCGTGTACAGATATGTAAATAGATATAGGTGCATAGATACATATAAGCCTACATAAGGAGAATTAATGACAGAAATAAAAATCAGGCAGAGAAAGAAGAAAATCTGACATACATTGTCATTTTTATAATTTAATAAGCTTGTAAGGTAAAGTCCTAGATTGACTAGAATTAAAGAAAAGCTCCTGCATACCCTAAGAGAATCAAAATTCCACCCCTTATGCTTACATTCCTTGTACAATATCATTCAGAGCAGTGATTACAAAATTAACCCTGTATATATTCAATTGAAGAAAAGGAAATATGTATGGGATGCATTTTCTTCTGATCTTTGCTTGTTCCTTACAACATGAATATAACTCAAGATCACAAAGATGTCTTAAGATTGATCTCTTATTCATTGGTGAAATAGCTGATGAAAGAAAGCCAAAACATTTTCCCAGGTTTTCCTTCCTTGCATGATTAACTTGGTAATATGCCAGACTTATATGAGGAGGAGTATTAAATCAAGAAAGCATTAGCATTCATGTATTCTAACTTGCAAGGAAAAATACCTCACTTAATAATTAATTAGATTGCAAACTGAATACCCTTTGAGATCAATACCCAGATGAAACTGATCATGTTGCTGAAAATAAGGATTGAGAATAAGCAGAAGCAGAAGTGTGACATATAAAAGAAAGAAGTAAAACTGACTTTTAATGAGAGGGAAGTTATTAGTTCGTTATAGAAACAATGCAGAAGGGACTGGGTTACCATATAACTGTTGTATGAGTCAAATGGGGTGTATAAATTTGAGTTGTCAGTAGGTGACTGTAACAGAACAACACATATAGATTTAAGTAAAATAGAGACTTAAATCCATGTAGGAATTGTCAATCATGGAAAAACTTTATAGAAGGCAGTATCCATACTCTTCAAAAATACTGTTATTATGATCAAATAAAAGCTTTGCATTTTGTCATTTTGAACATCTGGTCATTATAAGGAGAGATTCCTAAACAAAAGGATTCCATTCATTACCGTGCTTCACATCCAGTTGTGGAAACTAATATTCTGAAAATATCACTTTGGTATTCTAATAGAGTGCTTAATCTCATGTCACAAGTTATAAATTAGAATATCTGATTGAGGTTTTTAGAATTCTCCCCCTTTCTTTTTTTTTTTTCCATTGATGAAAGCTACAGAACTCCACATGAATTACTGAAATAAGTATAACTCCTATCTTGACTCCTATTCTTTACTGAGAGAGTGAGAGTGATGGAAAAAAAGCCTGCACAGAACAAGTTTCCCAGATATGTGGATGTCCCGTCCCTGGAAGTGTTCAGGGTCAGGATGGATTGGACTTTAAGCAACCTGGTCTAGTGGAAGGTGTCTTGAAGATCTTTAAGGTCCCTTCCAATGCAAACCACTCTTTAGTTCTATGACTTACATGGATTTGGATATATTACTGTGATTTACTTGTCCTCAAAAATTTTCCTTATCCTCAATTACCAGTTGTCCAGTGAATTCCTACCTATTTCTCTTTTTGCATATCTTTTCAATGTGCAAATTAATTCAGTAGTTTAGAATACTTCATGTGGAAAAAGACTTCTTTTTACCTGAAATTTTACTATTATAATTGACACGTCAGGCTCCATGACTGCTGTGTCACTTCTTTTTCCAAACGGAAAAGATAGTACTTTGGAGTACCATGCAAAATAACTTGCTTCTGAAAATTTGACAAAAAGATCATCCTAAAAATTATTAATAGATTACAAACCTTCCCAACAAAAGTAGGGGAGGGAATTGAAAAAATAGATCATTGTGGAATTTTTAATCAAATGTAATGTATTTACCTTTGGCAAAGTACTTGCATTTTACTATCAATTTATTCTGAGGAAAATGGTTTCACTCAGCATCTTAATATATACAAATACAACATGATGTAGGTGAGGTAAGAAGTCTTAGCTGCTCTGGAGCTATTTTATTACCTTCCTCATTGTCTTGGGTTCCAGCATATGCTGTCCGCCATAAAAAGAAACTTGCTTATGGACATGACGTCCTTTACTATTCTCAGAATTTATAGGATTTTTTTTTTTTAGTTTCTTTGTTTTCAAAATAACCAGCAGATTTTGAGCATTTTCAAAACCACATCCTCTAACTGATGGACATATAAATATAAAGAGAAAGCAAGGTTACATGTGGGCTACTTTAAACCTATGTGGAACAGAACCTTCTAGATCTTTGAGATGATTAATGGGAAGAAGACAGCATAAAAACCCTATGATTGAGGTAATGCTATTATATAAAAATTAAATTTTTAATTTAAAAATTAAACCAAATTACTTGGTTTACCATTAGTGTTACTTCTGTTTTTCATTGGCACATCCAAGTGAAGTCAGTTGACTAAAGTTGATAAATGCTATCTCCATTAGTTTAGAAACATTTTAAATACTGAGATTTTTTTCCTTTTTACCAGTGCACAGAAAATTCTGTTACTTCTATTTCTTCTAGTTCTATTAAAGCCCATTAACATTTTTGTCTGTAAGTTAATAGGCCGTAAGTTTTAATCCAGTGTTTAAAATGAAGCAGTCTTCAACATTTTCTTACTACAATATGTGTGCTGATTTGGGCTGGGGTAGAAGTAACATTTGTCATAGTAGCTGGCTGGCATGGTTCTGTGTTTTGGATTTGTGCTGGAAACAGTGCTGGTAATAAAGAGATGGTTTTGTCACTGTTGAGCAGTGCTTACACAGAGTCAAAGCCTTTTCTGATGGGGGAAAAGCTGTGAGGGGACAGAGCTGGAACAGCTGACCCCAACTGCCCAAAGGGCAGAATGCACCACATGATATCATGCTTAGGCTACAAAACTGGGGAAGAATAAGGAAGAGGGGAACACATTAGGAGAGATGGCATTTGTCTTTCCAAGACACTCATGCATGATGGGGCCCTGCTTTCCTGGGATCGCTGAGCACCTGCCTGCCCATGGAAAGCAATGGATTAATTCCTTGTTGGTTTTGCTTGTGCAAGTGGCTTTAGATTTTACTGTTAAACTGTCTCCAGATCAACCCATGAGTTTTCTCTCTTTTACTCCCCCAATACTCCATTTCACTGGGGACAGATAAGTGAGTGGCTGTGAGGCTTAGTTGTCAAATCGACAACTTGAACCACAGCATTATTTTACAACATTGTAATAGACCAAGGTTGCACACCTAAACAGATGAGTGCAAGTAGTCCTACTCTTTCTCATATGCTGTCAATCATCTATGAACAGCACCAACTCTTATAATTAGTTATCTGGCACAATCAGCAAACTGATGCACTGAAGAGAGGTGCTTATGGTCTCAGGTTTGGCACCACAGTAAAGTAGTTTGACATCTTCCAGACCCCAGCTGCCTGATAGAAATACTCTTCCAAATAATGCCTTTTTTTTTGCTACAGACTGATCTTTCACTCTGAAGAGAATAATACCAAGCCTACTCAAAAGATGCAGAACTAGGGCAAATTGTGGGATAAGCTACACGATCGTATACTTTTTCTTTTTAAAATTTCAAACATCCATCCAGTTTACTGAATGACCTAGAGGTTAAACAGAAAGAATAGGATTTATTACAGACTGTAATATTGTGTATAGTACCTTTTTCAATAAATAAGTAGAAAAGAATTAAAGGATGGTTACATATTATATCTTTACTGGGTCATAAGCACATAAGACCAATCATATCAGTTCAGATCAGATGTGCAGAAGCCCTCAATCCTATTTTCAAGAGTGAAATAGATACTTAGAAAAGAGTAGTAGGACAAATAAATGATATAATAAGACTCTTCTAGATGCCAGGGATTTTTATCTTAGTAACTTCGTGAACCAGAACTGCTATCTGTATGTAAATAGTCCTTGATTTTTTATTTTTGTTTTTAATTTATTGTAGGGTTTCATCTAATTGCTTTTGCAGTTATCAGAGTTCAGAATAACCTGTGGTAGGGAGTTTCATGACCTTATTAGATTGTCTGAAGAATCACATCTTTCAGTGTGTTTTGAATGTTACTTGGATTCATGTAGCAACCTCTGGTGTTTTTATGAGGTGGGAAAGGTAAAGTCACCTATAATCCTCACAATTTTCTGGACTGCAGTTTCTTCCTACCTGAGTTATCCTTTGTTTCTTTATATGGCAGCACTCTATCCTATCCACTGTACAAACATCTGTTTCATCCCTGTGGCTATCATTACTACTTTCTTTGAGAATGTCCCAGTTTTAGTATACTCTTTCTGAGAGGGAAGCACTAAAGCCGCAAGAGCTGCTCAAGATGAAAGCTGATACACAGCTGTGTCCAAGCCCAGGTTGGCGGGGGATCTGAGAATCTGGTCAAGTGAAAGGTACTCCTGCCTGTAGCAGGGGGGTTGGAACTAGATGATCTTCACGGTCCCTTCCAATCAAAACCATTCTATGAAGCATAGCATTGTTTTCTCTTTTGTCCTCTATTCCTTCCAGGTTGATTTCTGACATTAGTGCACCTTCTGCCCAAGTTTTCCTTTATGAGTGGTATTTTCCAGCTCAGAGCCAATCTTCTATTAAGTAAAATTAGGGTTCTCATTTTGAAAGTATGGCATTTCACATCCATCTATGTTGAAAAGATTTGCCATTGTATTACAGAATTTTCTATATTATGAGACCCTTTTGCAAATTGGTCATGTTTGAGTAACATCTTTTTTAATCCTTGAATTCAGTAGTCAGCAAACATTATTATCTCAGTAATTCTAATGTTTCCAGACTATTCTTACTGATGTGCTTAGTACAGACATTTGACTTGATGGCTTGGCATCTCATAAAGCTGTCTAGAATCCTTTCTAATAATTGACAACCCATCATGTGTCTTAGGGTAGGACAGCATTTGGAGAGGAATTTCATATGAAGTCAGTATTTCAGGTGTTTCATCCTCTGGGAGTTTTTGCCAATCATATTCTGATCCTTGTAATTTATTACAGTTCTCACTAGCTTTTATTGCGTATCCTTTATCAGCAAGTTTTTAATTCAAGACAGAACTTCCCAAGGGCCACCCATGTTCTGACATGAGTATTTCCCTTTCTGTTCCTCTTGTACTGTAAAAAAAATTCTTATTATTTTTTCAGCATTTAGAAGTTGATCTTCCTTTTCTTGTTCATGTTTATCTTTTCGGTATTCTATGTATGAACACCACTTAATCTTTAGACTGAGTGCTTAAAACAACAGAGAAACAAGAATGCAATATTTGTCAAATGTACTTAGCTAATTCCCTTTTTTCTCCTCCCAAAATTCTTCTGTAGTCAGCTGGCTTTCATTACCCTCACCATTTTTCACAAATCTGCTCAGACTCCCAGGTGTAAACTGCTTCTTGCTAAGCAAGCTAGTATTTCTTCAGAAAGTATCTCTTCAGACCCTTTATTATAACTTTTGGTGAGAGGTTTACCCCACCAAATGCCATTAGAAGATTTGTCTTCATCATCTGTTATCTGATCTTCATCATCTGTGCATTCAAATATTTCTCTTACACTGATAAAAAATCATTTCGTGGTATATTTGGTGGCCAACAATTTGAAGCTGAAGGCAAATTGATTATATAAGATTTTTTTTTTTTTGCATGAGGAAAGGTATAAATAGATTAAACAGAAAAATATCTTATTGTTTTAAAAGATGTTAAATCCATTATGTAAGCACAGTAAAACATGTTTCTTATTTTTGTTAATTGTGAAATGAAGCTTAAAATGAAAGAGACTGTTTCTCCCAACTTAATAGCCATCATGGATTGGATAAAAAGTAAGAAAAAGAAAAACACAGAAAATAAATGTTTGTGTTATTTGAAAACTTCATTGCAGTTTTCTGGATTGCTCGCAAATGTTATGTTTAATGATCATCTGGTGAAGAATGAGGGACAGATTAGAAATCTGATCATAAAAGGCATTTCTTTTATTACTGGCTAAACGTAAATCCAGGGATTATCTTCCTGGCAGACATGTCTGGTTTGACTTTGAAATTTGTCTTACAAAAATATTTAATGATATTCCTGTCAGTAAACTTCCTTCACTAGAATTATTTCAGAAAGTAATTAAAATGGGGATCACACAGATTTAAAATTACATTATTTTAAAGATATTGGTGTTTATCTAGCTGCAAGTATCCTCTGTTTACATTTGTTTCTTCATCCCTTGATCCATACACAGCTACAAATGAATAAACAGATCCCAGAATCAAAACTTGGAACCCTCATTACAGTGCTGTACCAGCAGACTTCAACACTGGCAAAATCCACTTCTGAGTAGTAAAATGCAAATTAAGTTAGTTATAGCTTCTGCATTTAGGAGTTCTCAGGAGTTTTGAGTTACACTCTCATGCATACATATTAATGCTATTATTTTTATTAAAATTGCATTTATGGAGTGTAAGCGAATATATTAATTTCTTTCTTGTCTTTACCCGATAATAGCATGTTTGTCAAACCTTCATCCTCTGTAAGAAGGGATCATAAATTACAGAAATCACAGAAACCATCAGGTTGGAAGAGACCACAGTGTGTCTTCTGGTCCAACCTCTCAGCTCAAGCAGGCTCATCCTAGAGCACGTGGCACAGGATTGTATCCAGATGGTTCTTGAGTAAGGGAGACTCCACCCCCTCTCTGGGCAATCTGTTCCAGTGCTTGGTCGCTCACACAGTAAAGAAGTTCTTCCTCATATTCAGGTGGAAATTCCTGTGCATCAGTTCCTGTTCATTGCCTCATGTCTTAGAGGACAGCACCACCTGGGTCCATTCTTTTGGCACCCCCAACTTCAGATATTAACACACATTGATATCAGTCCTCTTCTCAAGGCTGAACAGGCACAACTCCCTCAGGTTTTCCTTGTAAGAGAAATGCTCCAATCCTCTCATCATCCTTGTTACCCTCCACTGCACCTGCTCCAGGGGTTTCATGTCTGTCTCATGCTGAGGAGCTCAGAACTGGACAATGGACTCCAGATGTGGCCTCACTAGGGCTGATTAGAGGGAATTTCTTAATATATTGTATCTCGGGGATTTCTTCATTCTTATTTTTTTATTTATTACAGTTTCACTTTTGAGTTATTGTTGTACCAGTTCTCAAAACCATGGAATTTTGTTGATGATCCATAATGACTTCCTAGCAGAGTCTCCCTATGCATCAAAAAGAAGTGTTTTCCTTTATAATCTACTTTTTACGTGCAGAGTTTCTTTGTGGATCTGTATTACACATAAAGCCAAAATAAACATGGAAAAACCTTCAGGATATGGTACATAACACCATTTGTAGGAGAAACAGAAAGGAAGAAAGGATAAAGAGTTGCTTAAAGGACAGTGGTAATAGTTTTGATTTTGACACATTTCTCTTGATGCATTTGATTTGGCTAAGGAACAGATTGTTTAAACTGTCATTTCAGTACTCAGTCTCTGTTCTTTACAAATGACATGAACATTATGTGAACTTAAGAATGAAGCTGACGCAAGGACTTAGATTCCTGAATTGGGCCAGTGAGTCAGAGGTGAGGACAAAGTTGAAAAAGTAGAAGAGGCCTCCCAGTGCTCAATCTACCACCACTGATGGATCATGCTATCTGTTTTGGTAAGAGTACACAGTTATTTTAAAATTGATTTGTGTATTTTGTTCTGTTTTTAAATAAATATGTGCAATAGAAACTGGAAATTAATATAAATCTGTAAAACATATAACTAGTGTTTCAGTGATGATGCAGTCACATTAATATAGGTGGATAATGAAAATACAGTAGGACAAATGGGTTTTGGTCTCAGAGCAACTTTTTATAATGCCATTTTCATGTCTGTAGACAAATACTGAAAAACAGCCTTTGGTTTTCCTCTGTTCTTGTCAGTATAATTGGGATGAACATCCCCCGCTCCTTTCTCCCTAAAACACAGCAAAAACAATGCTGCTCGTTCTGAGTTACATTGCTTTGGTAGCAATAATGACTGATTTGCTTGGGGGAAGCTGTCAAATCTCTGTGTAAATTATTAACAAACATATTTCTGTATTATTTATAAGACAGTGAAAATATGGTTAAATGATCATTTTAAATTATGGCTTTAGAAAACAATTGTTTCTTTACAGTTCTTATTGACACAAACAGTTTTCCATTTTATATAGGGAATATTTCACAGAGTAGCACAGAAAAGCACAATTTTAATAGCACGATTTTTTCATTTACCTCAATATTTTCTATCCCTTTATAAAGTAAACTTTTATTGTAAAAAAGTCTGAGGAGAGAGTAGAGATTCACTTTGTGTGAAATTAGCTTTACTGTGAATGTAGCTGTAACATATATATACATATATATTTTAATATTTGCAATTTAATCATGTTAAATTGTTCCTTCTTGATGAAAATCATGAAGAAGACACACATAAGTGATAACTATTTCTCACGTTCAAAAAGCCCTGGGGAATACTACACTAATGTTCAGGTGCTGAACAGCAGAAGCTATATGAAACACACTCTGCTCTTCTGCTGGACATCAGAGAGAGAGAATGGTCTCATAATCAGGAACAATCTCTTCCACAGATACCTACCTACCCTGAGCTTGGATGAATAAATAACCCTCTGTGTGCCTTTATGTTTCTGATTTAAATTTACCATGTTGGTAACTTCTCTGCATACGTAAGGCGATGTCAGTGTGTATTTACACGCTCTATGTCGCTGTGCCCGTATTAACGGGATCACCGATGCAATCTTTTCACTGGAGCACAGTCTGAATCTCATCTGGGACAAGGATGTTTGCATGAGCTCTTCTGAGAAAGCCTGCTATAAAACTTTGCTAAAGAGAATCAAAAACTACATCACTTACCTTAAAAACTTTTTGAATCAAACTTCTTAATTGTACTCTGAGTTTGTTCAAAACTTTAATGACTTCTTCTTCTGTGTGTGCCACATGCTTTCATGGATGCTTCCTCAATTTGAGAATTACAATTAAACTCGTAGCTCTGATTCTTGATAGCAATAAGGTGAGATGTCTTAACTGTAGAGAATGAAAATAATTCCTATTGTTTAACGGTTTGTTGGACATTGTTTAGGGTGTAATTATTTAGAGGAAATATTTTATGCTATTTTATTTCTTTAGATATAATTTTGCTTATGAATTATGCAACAATTCAAGGGTGTGTATATATAGTGAAAAACAATATCCAGTGTCATCTATTCTTCAAGTTGGTCTCTCTTGCATTTTTTTCTTTATTAATGCACATTAGGAGGTGAAGAGAAGAACTCTTTCACAAACAATAAAAAAGTGAAGTTCTGTTTTGTTAATCATTGAACTGTTTTGAAACATAGGGAGGTTAATTTATTTTTTAAGCAAAATTTGGATGTTGGAAAGGAATCTTTCTGATCACATGGAGCACTATCAGCTTGTTCCTCCAAATTACGCAGTCTTAATTAATACTCAGGTAACTGCTGTGAAGCCAACATAAGAAATTCTTTATTCAATCCAGCTGCAGCAAGAAAAAGTGTCCAGACTCTTTCTATCACTTACCTTCTTTTGTTACTATCGCTGCACAATCTCTAATGGGATTGTGTCACATAATGGGCTAGCACAGACTGCATTGACAGTAATATGAGGAGGTAACATCCTTTCACCAGATTGTGACTATTGATGATCTGGGTTGAGTAGACAAAGGGTTTATAGTACCCTTATTTCCATCCATCTGTACATGTTTTTTCAGGGCTGACTTTGTGTATGAAAGGATATGGCCAGGGTCCAGAATTTTGCAGCAGTTTTCTGGCAGGCTATTTTGAGTAGCAGAGCATGTTAAGATATTCTTTGGGCTGTATGTCTTACACTTGGAGCAGAGGAATAAAAATTCTCTGAATAATAGCAGCAATTTAACAACATGCTATTTCATTGCCTTATGTCATACTTCATTCTTCTTTTAAATGCAAGGACACAATACATGAAAGCCAGACTGATGGGCAGAACCATTAATGAAATATTTGCAAGCATTTCTTCTGGATTTCCCTTCCCTCCCTTAGAAAAGTTATTCAAAAGAGAGTTTGAGAAGGAAAAAGTCAACTTGCTCACTAAAATAAAATTTCATACATTTTTCATATAGGACTGAATCTGAAGGTTCACAGACTACTGAAAAAGATATACACAAATGATGACACTGACTTTTTTAATACTAATGAGGTGAATGCAGCTATGAGAGAAGCTAATAAAAATATTTTTAATCCATTTGCTTGAAAAGCAGTAAAAATTCTTGTTCCTTGGTGGAACAAAAGTGTAAAACAGCTATTAAAGAAATTGCAGGCAGACAGAAATCTAAATAAAGCTGAGACATCATATTTAGTATAAGGCTTAATGGCATATAGGAATGTCAAAATGTTATAAGGCTGAGAGAAAGTATATATAGGCATAAGTTTTATTCAAGTGTTAGATGAAATACAGTGTCATCAAAACTGAGATAAAGGTCTACAATGCCAGGATAAGTAGGGGAGATAATTGCATAAAAAATTTATTACTTTGTGAAATTCAAACTGTGATCAGATATAATGGAAGGCTTTGTTGCAATGCATCTTGATTGGTGCCTTTTGATGCATTAGGACAGGATAAACATAGGGATGCTTTGAGTGGCCAAAGAGGACACTCTGCTAAGAAGCAGAGTCAAAAATAGCTGCTACATTTAATTCATTAAAACTCACCACTTTGGAGAGGAGTGGTATATGGAGCATTTCACTTACAGGCATCTTTGATTCTGGCTTTATGACAGTGAGAATATGAACATAAATGTTTTCCTTTAAAGGTGATCCTTCCAGTAAGTAGAGACATCCCTCAGCAGAAAAATGCTGGAAAACACTCCTACTCACCTTGCTCTTGTCTGAAAGACATACTGGTTTTTTTCCTTCCACTCTGAGTGCAGCTGCATTAGAATTCTGGTTTGGGTCAGGAGACGTCTTTTGCTGTGGCTCTCCTGATTCACTCTTATGTGATTTTGATTTTAAAATTGAGTGATCTTGGAATTCATGAGATATATTTATCTTGAATGATGCTAAAGCACAGATATACATTGGGAGCACACCTGGTACACTGCATCCACAAATAAACATTCAGGCCATGGGGATCCACCAGGCTGAGTTTTACACACCCTCTGCCCTCCATACAGTGTGGATTTTGGTCCTCAATGTCAACTATTTTTCTTCATAAATTTGTGCTTATTTGCACATGGTAGTTGCTGAGGTAGATGTAGCCTTGGTGTTGAATACTTCTTGTGGTTTGAGGATGTGACAAAAAAGTAAAAGGTTTTAGAACACTGGCCTTTAGTAAGCAATAAGGCATAGCTAATGGAAAGGGTTGTAAAATATTTTTTGTTGCTTTATGAAAATATTCTCATTCCAAATTTTTTCTTTGTTAGAGTCTGCAGGAAAAAGGTTGATGCTGATTATGTTCTTGAAACTTATGACATAAGAAGTCTTGTTTCATTAGTAAACCCCATCTTTTTCCTCCCTCTAGTTTTAACAAATGAGCAAGCCTAGCAGAAGGAAGGCCTATGCAATTTATCCTAGGGTTTTAGTAGTGATTTTATTTTCTAAACCTTCAATCAAATGTTCAATCATTTTCTCTAACTCTATTTAGAACATGCCATATTGAACTAATACTGAATGGATGTAATTTGCATTAATTTAGCACGTTGAACTAAACAGGATATGAAGACCCCAGTGAAATCACTCGATTTATATATCATAACTGATTAATCTGTAGTAGATGGTAAGAGCTGATTTTGGCTCAGCAGACAGTTCCAAAAGAAAACTGAAGTTCAAAAGTGATGTTTAAATGCCTTGTTAATTTTACCTTTATATGTATTTTGTCTTGTTTGAGGAAAAGGAAAGTGAAGGGATGAGCAAAGACATCTTCTCATAAAACCACAAGAAAATTCTTATGATCACTTAATTTACTATTGTTTTTTGAAGCAAATTTTTTTATTTATCCAGTAGAGGGAAATTAAAGGGCTGTGAAATTTCAAGTTACGTTAAATCCTATGAGCCAAATGGGCAGCAAAAATCTCCCTGGTTAAAGAAAAGGAAACAGTCTTAGAAAAAAGTAATTAAACTGCAACTAAAGTACTTTCAGGAAACACAGATTAGTGAATCCCTCAAAGCAGAAAGTATGTATTTTACATAACATTATGACTAGGTCTGATGATAAAAAAACCTCCTAATACAATCTTATGATTGATTTTTAAAAAATCCCCAGACATTTTCAGAAGAGTCTTAAGACTTTCTCAAATGTCTAGATTTATGGATGCTTCTTTAAAATTCTAACTGTGATGCTTAAAAGCAAAAGATGAGCAAATAAGGTACCAAATGCATTTATGTAGAATTCATACTTGTGCTTAATTAATGTCTTTTTTATATTGTGGCACCCAAAACTGCCTCCAGGACTTGAGATAAGACTGCCTCAGTGCAGACCAGAGCAGGACAATCCCCTCCCTTGCCCAGATGGCGATGCTGTGCCTGATGCCCCTCAGGACAGGGTTGATCCTCCTGGCTGCCAGGGCACTGCTGGCTCACTTGCCATTGACCAGGAACCCCTGGTCCCTTTCTGCAGCACTGTTTTTAGCATTTTTTTTCCCAGTCTATCTGTACATCCAGGGTTGTCCCATCCCAGAATCCAGCACTTTCTCCTGTTGAATTTCACATGGTTGGGGATTGCCCAGCACTCTGATTTGTTGAGGTGTCTGCAGGGCCTCCCTGGTGAGTCAACAGTGCCTCCCATCTGCAAACATCCCTAGTATCCCTTCCAGACTTGTTTCCAAATCATTTATGAGGACACTGTGTTGAGGATGGATCCCTGAAGAGCCTCACTAGTGACAGGTCACAAGTCTGATGCCATCCCATTCACTACAACCCTTTGTGCTCGACACAATCTGAACACAGGTCTGTGTTGGGAAGTCATCAAGCCTATGCACTGTGCATTGGGATTACATGGCAGAACTCTCCAGTTCTTTTCATACTAAATAGTAAAAGTACTATTAAATTCATAGATATGGAGCATAGAAAATTGGTGTATAAATATTCATGTAAGTGAATGCTTGCACTTGTGGGGTAATAACCTTGCACAGCAAGAATTCCACCTTAATGTTAAAGTTCTGCCTTGGAGATGACCCAGTTATTGTATCCATTTCCATTCACATATTCCAACATTATTTTTTTTCCATGTACGAAACCATTGCTAGGCATCAAAATATCAGGAGAACAAGTCCACCTGTATTTTTTTAGTATCTGTTTTTCCTATGTATATGGAGTTCTTGGCTCTTTATGGGTGTGTTGGAAGAAAACTTTTTTGCCAGGTACCACTAAAAAGCTATAGTTGACCTAACCTGATGAAAACTTTTACAAGATATTGTTGGATCTTATTTGCTACTAAAGCAGCTATATAAATGTTTTTTTCTAAGAGCTAAATGCACAGTGTTCCTATTTGGGAAGCTCAAACTTTCATTATCTCTGTGCTTTTAGGTTGTCTTTCTCACCACCCTTATTTCATTTTAAGAAATCAGATTTAGTAGGCTATTACAACCCTTAGGTATTGTTGTTTACTTCTTCACTCATTTTGCCTTCTGCATTTCATTATGCAAGTATTTCCTTTTTGCTGCCCTGGAGGATTTCTTTTTCATTATCTTGACCAGAATTTGCTTATGTGTCCTCATTTTGTTCATATTAAAAATTTATGTTGAAGTATTTGTAAATAAGAGCAAACCATGTAGCTCATCTCTGGAATCAGCACAGTGATGCCCCACACATACACATAAGAGACATAAAAAGGAGAATTGAATGTAGTCACTTATATATAGGAAAGCATGGAATTAATTGGCAAAACATGTGGGAAGTGATTTAATAACATGACTTTTAATATGGGAAGGAAGAAGCCCTAACATCCCAGACAACCTGCAGGATACAGCGTTCTGTCACAATAGTAATGGAGTATGCTAAATGCCAAGCCAAATGGTCAGCCCATCTCAACCCATACATGACTTTTAGAAACCTTTCAAGCCCGGGACCAAAGTATCTTTAGAAGATATCCAAACATAAAGTAGATACAAATATGATGGTTTGGCTGTAGCTCATTCTCTTTTTATATTAATTGTTTGTTCAACATTTTACATCTCAGTTAAATTCACTGCCTGGAGATTAGACAAGGAAATATGAAATCGTGTTCTTCCTCTTATATATCCTGCATATTTTTCATTCCATCTTTTCATGTCATCCATACTGACAGTATTTTCTTTTGCTTTTTTCTTGAACGTGCCAGTCCTTCCTCTCAACTCTATTTTTCCATAGGTTTCCATATCAATTTCTTTAAATATACAATGCTTAATATTCCATGAGTTTTTGGAAATTATGCTGCTCAGGAGCTAGAGGAGGTTCAGGCAAAGGTGCTCTTCTCATCTGTTCGCTGATTACAAGGCACAGTGCAGAGAGTGGGAGCAAGATGGTGATGCCACAGCTGACACCGAAATCCTGATTATAAGGCAGTCACTTGGCTTAAAGAGCTCCAAGATAGTTAATAGGGGTGGCTTCCTTGACTCATTTCAAAGCCACCCCTGTTGGTGCCCCACTTAACAAGTTTCCCCTGGAAGATAATGCTGTTGGTGACTGCAACAGTTCCATCAGACCCAGATCCACATTCCTGGGTCCTACTTTAATAGGGCTTCCTACTTCTCAGCAGATGTTATTTCCAGCAGGTCACTCTGAGTGGCCAAAGGGATGGGGTGCAAGCTTGTGAGCAGAAAGGATACCTTTTGATGTGCGGTGAGGGGAGACAAGCGGCAACCAATGGGATTGATAAGCAAGCTCCAACTTTATTAGGATTTTCATGAGGTTTATATCCCTTTTCTTACAGGCTGCTATTGTTCATCTAAAAGTTACATATTCCTGCTTGCAGCTACAGTAATAGTTACATTTATAGCTTAGTTCCTCATATTCTTGCTAACTCAGATCCTGTCTCACAGCTTATGATTGTTTTACACAAAGCTCCACAGATGCTGTGTCCTTGCTGACTGCCGCTTAATGTTTCCCATCAAGTGTGGTCTGTTACACTGCTGAGTCCTGAGACAATGGATCCATAGACCCAGACAATGGTCTCATAGACCCATGTCCTTGTTCTCGTAACCAGTTCTCAATAGATACCCATGGAGAGGCAAGGGCCAGGCTGTTCATGGGCACTGGGCACCAGACTGCCTATGGTTACAGAAGGACAGGCTACTTTGGAAAAGGAGGGAGCTTGAGCAACAGCAAATGCTTTTCTTCCACTAAGCCTTGGCGGGAGAAAATGTCTGCATCCTTTTTACTTCTTGTTGCCCTTCTGTGACCTGGAGCCTACTGACAGTACCTCTGATAATTTATTTGCTTCGACTTTGGGTTAAAAGCAAAAAAGCTCTGCATGGATTTTAGTAAAACTGCTATAAATCCCGATCCAAATGTTAACAATGCCAGCAGGTGCCTAAGATTCTTTGGAACTGGCCACTGGAAACTCATTTGTGTCAGCTCAGTGCTGTGCAGGGAAGCAATAAGCTTCCTGATGTGTGGATACTTCCATATAATTTAGACTGTAAAATAATCCTTTCTCAGTTTATTCACCATTTTAGTTCAAGGTCCAGGGAAGCCAGTGTCATGCCACTTACTATGAAGCCTTTTTCTGTGCTGAATTTCTCTAAAACTATGCTCATTTTGTCAGTTTTATCTCATGCTACTTTTCATACTGTCAGTTAATATTAGCAATATTGTAGAGGATGGCAACAGGCTCACTTTGGTATTGTACCAAAAGTAAAAGAAAAAAACCCCAAACAAACCCTGAAGCTTGGAGAATAAATATTGCATTCTTATTTGATGATTTCTCTTTTTTTATTATGTATTTGAAATTACTGGGTCTGGGACTCACAGACAAAAGGAAAAAAGGTGAATGGGGAGGGGGGAAGTGTACAGATGACAACAAATACTTTTTCTGACAAAGCTATAAGAATGCCAGAGATTATTTCTAGACTGTTTATTATATTGGGTCCATCCTACTGTGTGATAATTACATTACTGAGACGTTCAAATTACCAACAAGTACCACTGATCTCAAGTCCTCTTCTTTGTCACTGTGAGTTTCCCTTTCTTACCTTGTAGGAAAGAATAATAACTGATGACAGGGGAGGCCTTTCAATGGAGGTTTATAGCATATACTGGATAGAGAAACAAAAGTCACACAGGCAAAATCATGTCTGTGTACACAGCTGCCTGACCTGACACAGGATTACTCCTCTTTCCAGTTGGACTCCAAAGTTTGTCATCTGAAGGCAGCCTTTGGACTGGAGCAACTGTGATTGTGTATCAGCAGGACAGGTAAGAGTGGCATGATCATTACATAATCCATGCTCATCCAAACCCTATATAGTGATTTAAGAAATTGCCATAGAGGGAGCTAAAGTATGGCATATGTGATTATGAAATTGTTAACAGAGGCTTTGAGTTTATACAGACAATGAGGTTGCCTTGGGAGAATAGTGTGTCCCTGGCTGGGGAAAATTCCTGTGATTGAGAGCCAGCTCTCTCTCTCTCTTTCTCTGTCTCCCCGTGGACACAAACACTTAGTTTTCCAGTTGGTGCCCAGGTTCCCTGTGAGGAGTTGCTCACTTCTCCTTTTGCTTAGGAGATGTACATGATGTACATAATGTACTGAGACAGTCGGTGTTTCCTGCAGAGCAGGTTATACATGGCAACCAGCAGCTCATGAGGAAAGCAGGGCCCCCTCACACAGTGGTGGCTTGGGAAGGCAAATGTCCCGGCTTCAAATGCCTCCTGATTCTTTCTTCTTCCCCCACCTCATATGCTAAGCATCATGCCACATGGTATGGAAGTTTGGTCAGCTGGGATCAGCTTTATTGGATGTATCCCCTCCCAGATTCTTGTGTACCGACAGCCTCTTTGCTGCTGCACTAGCGTGAAAAACGGAAAAGGATTTGATGTTTACGAGACATCATCCTTAAAAAGTGTGAGCATTTGAAGAACACGTGAATTTTGGCAATATCTATTTGAAAATACGTAATTCTTCTGTTCAGCAACACTTGCACTCTCTTTTCAAATCATCCGTCCTTGCAATTTTACGCGACTCAGAATATGTACAAGATTAAGGGCAACCTTGGTATAAAAATCATGCCTCACACCCAACATAAGGTTCTGAATGGATCTTTTATGGACCAAAAATTAATCAGGGAAGGGGGAAAGTGAACAGCTAACTGCTGGCTTCAGTAGATTTGAATTAGCAAAAAAAGAGGCATATGTATACTTCAAGATCTCATAAAATTACCTTCCTTCAGAATGCAGGATTAAAAATATATTAAATATGCTATTATACAACAGCTACTTTAATAAAAAATAAAAAAAAAAAGCAGAAAACATAATGACTGTCACCTTCTCTTTTTTACAGTTTATTGACTTTTTTACTTTTATTGACTTTTTTCTCAAGTTTGGGCAGAGAATTTCTCATGGGGTTTGAAAGTGAGTAGTAGCATGAATGTATATGAATTTAATAGGAATGTTTGAAATATTACTGAGTAGAGATCACGAGTCTTCACTGCCTAATTTCAAAATTCCTATTAGAGTAGTATAATAGTACTGAAAAAGATATACCTTGCAAATGCAAGCTTTTAATGGTGCCCTATTTTTTTGCGACAATTGCATTTGAACAAGCTTTAATGAAACATAAGAAATTGTTAAAGCCCTCACAGCCTTCACACTTGTCAATGTCCTTTCCATTGTGTGTGAGTAAGACCAAAAGATGAATGAGCTGTAAGTTACTTAAGTCCACATAGAAGGTAAAATGAAACTACCACTTTGAAAAAAAGGACTTACAGATAACTTTCACACTAACTAAATTGCACCACATGACACTGTGAGATTTTCTGTCTTATAAAATCCAATAAAAAACCCCACGCAGAAGACAACCTATATTTTTCAACAATTCACAATGAGTCAATAAAACTGTCTCAGACCTTATCTCAAACTCAGTAATTACAAAAAAATACTTCAATTTTACACTAGCATCTGAATTTAAGAACCAGCAGAAATTCTACTTAACTGTCATATTATATGTGAGTATCTGCAAATATATACCATTCATGGTAAGTGGTCACTTAGGTCAATATCAGCTAGAAAACACCAACACCATAGGTGCACTCTTGCAGTGACTGTATGGTGTGAATCTGTCAGCTGGGCAGTGAAAGGTGGATTTTTTAAAGGTAAGGAGTAGTAGGATGCTTTATTCCCTCATTTCCCATCTGCTTTCTTCAAGTATGCAACAGGCAGCAAAACTTTGGGTGCAAAAAAAACCCCGTGCAGCCTTGAGTGGGTGCCTTTGCAAACAGAAATGTATTCAGACATGCCTTTGAAAATACAGAGGTTCAAATCTTCAAAGCCCAGCATCAAAGAGGTTATGAAAAAATGGCAAAGACTAAGTTTCAGAAATTAAACCAAAGACCTATTCCCTGCTCTACATACCAAAATATGAATGCTTAATTAGTGAGGAAGGAGACGTGGTCCATTTACAAGAGACATCTGTTCTAGGAAGGCTGTGGGAAGGCCCAGGCCCTAGGCAAGTAAGGTTGGGGAGAGTGTGGATGAATTCCTGGAAGAAGAAGCCTATTTCATGCACAGAGCACCTTTTGAGCAAGGCTGGCAAAAGCATGCCAAGACCAAGGCACTAAAGGAAAAAATGCTGGGAGAATTAGCATCACCATCAGCATTCCAGCTCTTTTTGCATTCTTCTTTGTGGTAAACTCTATTAGAGATTGTGCTAACTATTTTAACATCTGGCTTGGAAGTGACTCCAAACTTAGTATGGCAAATCTGTAGTGAATCCTACACTGATCTATGAAACAGATTATAATTTCTGCCATCTGAAGTACAGTTAACTCTCATTTGTTCTCATAAAAAACCTACTTTTTTTATGGGGAAAAGAATGGAAACAACAACCTAAAATCAACAACTCAAAAATGCCCCAAATACACAAACAGTAAAACCAGGTAATCTTTAAAGGATTTTTCTGAGACAGACCCACTGAATCATAAAAACACTTCTATGTGTAAATTAAAGGCTTCTATTCACTTCCTATACTGTAGGCTAGCTCATTAATTCAGTTATGCACAATTTAAACAACTTCCTGTTTAAAAATTGCTAACTTCTTCAGTGCAAAAGGCAATTCATTGCACACTAAAATAACAGTAACAAATAAATACAGTTTCGCTGTAGCACTAATAGTTGTTTGTTGCCTGTTCACAACAAATTCCTGGTAGAGAGTGAAATTTTTACGAAAAGATTACTTCCCCTGATGCTTATCAACTGTGTTGCACCTGACAGTGTTTATCACAGGCCTTTTTCCTCTATGAGTTAAGTTTAAAACAGGAACAAAAAAGAATGTGAGGGAGAGAGTCAGTGACCCAATCTGTTTAGGAAAGTTTTGTAATTCTTTGTTCCATAAACTCCTGAGAAAAAAAAAAGAATATACCTTTTCAGTGTGCTATTTCCTGTTACAACTGAATTTCCTATTACAGCTTACTTCCATCAAAAGATCTCATCCCCAAATTCCAGACTGCAGATTTTTCTTTTCTAGTCTATGTCATAAACCAATTCGGAAGCTTATGTGAACATAAAGTAGTTAATTAAATTTTCTAAATTGGCAAAGGAACTAGCACGCACCCCTTAAAACAGAAAAGTCCTTTTTCCTGGGTTAGTTTTCTGCAATTTTACTGACTTAATCAGGTAAGATTCAAATCAGAATAAAGTCAGTGAAAGAATAAAGTAAGAGGATAAATTATTTCTGTCTTTCAGAAGCAAGCTGTTAATTCGTTTCCATTTATAAGAAGGAATTTCCATTATTTTTCAAAACTTCAGATATCAATATGTGGTCTGCTTAACGGCTATACAGTATATACATATTAGTTGCTATTTTAAGTACCAATTTCTTAAATTTTCCTAATATTTTGCTTTTACATTTAGTGAAGGATGTCTTTCTGAGAAATTTCTTTTTCTTAAGAGGAGTTTAAAGCACTCTTTTAAAACCCTAATTGTCTTAAAATTACTCAATTGTAGAGATAAAGATTACATCTGTGATAAACGGTGTTGAGTTTCATTTATTTTATTCTTCTGCCAAAAAACCCCATGTTTATAAAGGAGATGCACATACTGATTGCTACTGTGTTGACAAAATAACCTCTGTCTTTAAAATCTTTTGAGTTTTATACATTTATATAGCAGATAGGTCATTAAAGAAAAAATGGTTAGACATTTTACCCAAAGAACAACTGAAAAACATTTAAAAAATTAAACTATGACAGTAGATATTAAAGCTTCACTGTAGAGTGCTTATAACACATTTGCTGTTTTATAGTCATGACTGTTGTTTTTGTTAATAGCTGAGACTCATCCAAATGTAGCAGAAAAGAAAATTCTCACAGAATTCCTCTGAATAACTGTAACATATATCTTCATCAGATGACCAGTTAAAACATTAATATATGGTTTTCTTTAAACATTTTGAGTGCAAAAATAACTTTAAGTGTCCCAAAATGAGATGTGTTTACATTTATGTTTAACATTATTACAGCATAACAGCTTTATCTGTTACTCTGTCTTCATTAGCAGCAAATTTTTGTCTGGCACCAGGTTCATTTTCAATTTTCTGTCTCTTACCCAAAGTCTGACTTTCGGAGATGCTGAGCATGAAAAAATCTTGTTTTTTCAGGATCAGAAATGCTCAACTGTTCCTCCAGCATAGTAATCCAACTAAGTTCATCAGTACTGAGACATCCAGAAAGAATGATCCTGCGGAAATGAGGTATTGAATTCCTTTTTATCCTCTTTTATAATGAGCAGCACAAGTATTTTCTAGGGAATTTACAAGGTTCTATTAATTAATGACTATTAATTTACTTAAAATCCCTGAAGAAAAGACTTTATGTAATTGCAAAATATTATTCCTCCTTCAAAGTATGAGCTTTATTCCTCATTTCACAAGTGAAGCATTCTGTCTGATTTTTTACTGGCTAAGTTCCAAAGTGGGAAGGCTTTTAATTACCTGCTAGAGTGACAAGGGCCATTAGGCAGCTTTGGGTGCAGTTTCTCGCTGAGAAACCAGTGCTTCCAGCCTACAGAGGATTGTATGTGCCATCAACTGCACGGGAATCAATTAAAAATCTGAAATGTCAACTAAAGAAGAGAAGGATGAGCTATGATGACATTATGCTAATTGACTCCTGTAGTTATACTGAAAAGAATCTTAGAATAATATTATAGGATTAGTGATTCAGATGGATTGGAATCATGGAATCAGGCTGGAAAAGACCTTTAAGATCATTGAGTCCAATTGTTAACCCATACTGCCAAGTCCACCACTAAACTACGTCCCTAAGTGCTACACCTACAAGTCTTTTCATAATATTAGATGAGTACCATTTCCAGTAAAGCTCATTTTGTTTATCTAAGCTTTGATTAATGTTTTTTGAAGTGTTACCATTTCCTGCCAGGTATTGATTACTTTAATTTACAGGGCTCTAGTATCTCAGCAAGAGCACAAAAATCAGACATTCATCTGAGCATGTTTTATGCACAAATAGAAATATTATTCATCATGACACTCATATTGACAATTATTTCTGTTAACATTCTAGAACATGTGCTTTCTGTCTTACCATTTCCTACTATACCAAAACACTCTGTGTGCATTTGAATTGCTTTTAACTTGGTATTCATCAATACTCAAGAAAGAAATATGAGAGAAAACATTTCTTACCTTGATTTTTGGATACCTTCTCTGTACTATTTTTTCCACAGTGATTCATGTCTAAATATGACAATGTAGTAATGCAGTAGTAATGTAGTGTACTAATGACAATGTAGTTTTTAGTAATCAAGAAATCTGAAAATGTGATCTTGTAAAGAGTGAAGAATATTTACTGTCTGGCCTGCATGATATTGTGTGGTGAGAACTGGGTGTATTACTGTACCTCATGAAACCTTCTTGTACCTATTTTACAGATAGGAGAGAATTTCTGGTTAAAAGCAACTCCATTGAGTTGACTCATGTAATATTCCAGTCAGATGGAAATATTTGTTATGAATTAACTAAAATTTGGTATGTTTAGACAATAATGAGTCATTTAAATCACATTGAGTTTTATATATCTTTCCTACTCACATCTATGAAGGAGGGTGAATGGGATGCAAATAGAGTAATCAATCAATTGTTCCTTAGTAAACAGTCAAGTATAGAAAGGATAGCATTAGACAGAGGTTATCACAACTGTATATATCAAATGCAGATGCTGAGATGGGATGAAGCTGGGACTCCACAAACAACAAATCTAGCCTTCCTAAGAAACCTATAAAATCTTTCAGGTTCATCAGAAACTTCAGCATAATCATGCCAGAAAATACTTAGGTATGGCTATTTACCAGCCAGTTAAAATTTGTAGAATCCTCCTTAAGTGGAATAGTATGTGAGCTGTATTTTGACAATAGGAGCAGCAGTGGATGTTTTTTAACAATTTGAGAATGATACTTAACCACAGAACAGAACTGCACCATGCAGAGATAACTTCAATGAGAACACAAACTACAGAACAGGGTGAGCTCATGACTGCCAGAAACCACTGTCCTTAATTAATTATTCCTAGCTATTTTTACTGTGGTACTCCCCTTCTGGAGCCTGCACCAAAAGGCGGGAACTTCCACTATCAGAGATTCTGCAAGGTGAGCATTGCTTCTTTCTCCTTTGCCCCAGTAGAGCTCCCTTCATCCGCTGGTGCTGTCTCACATGGCCTCTTTTCGTGTGTGTGTTCTTTTCCTTCAAACTGAATGTTCATATTGTCACTTTCCTTCAATTTTCTCTCTTGGCTGAATCTCCACTAAAAGAGCTTTCTGTTAGGAGAAAAGGGTTTTTCATAGTGGTACATGGTGGAGGCTAGGGAAAATAAAACTCTTACCTATTTTCTCTGACCTAGCTATTTGAGAATGAGTTCTGCTGGTCAACACAGCATGATGTTAGTCTTTGATTTGAGCTTGTACCTATTAATAGGACACAAACCAAATTTTGTCACAGATCAAGGTGTGTGATGCAGTTATTCTCTTATAAGAGGAAGAAATAAAGCAAAGGATGCTTTTCTTCAATTATTTTTGTTTGTTTAGTTTGGTTTATTGGTTTGTTGAGGATATATTTCTTAGTTTTGTTACACTGTTCCTTGGACCACTATAAGCTATTCTATAAACTGATATTTTATTTCTGGTGTAGCTGGAGGTGTCTATTTATATTTGAAGGGCAGGACATTGCAGCTATATATTGACATAATACAGACCAGTTGCACATTCATTTCAACAGGACTTGGTAGGATATTCAGCAAGAACGTCCTTGTGGTTTTTGGAAAATAGCCAGTCATCCTGGTTGCACAAAATATCCACACATAAGGATTATTAGGAGGATTGTACACTGAGTGATTGTTATTTCTTAAAATCTGAGCATAAATTCTTATCTCCTATTGAGCGATTGAAGAGCTATTTGAATTTAACATCCCAGATAACGACTGGGAACGCTCATGTCACAGCTCAATTGCTTGGGGTTGGATTGTGCTCCATGGCCAGATCACAAGCTGTAGCCATTTTCACCCCAAAAAAAAAAAAAAAAAGTGTAAACAGACTCTAAAATCTTTCTACCTAGCAGGGAAAGGGAGCACTCACTGCTAGTATAAGGAAGCTGACAACCCTTGCCTGTGCAGTCTGCATGCCGATAATCCTGCATTCCAAGATTTAAATTGTAAAATAAATTCAGATTTCATGAAATAACACTTCACTTTGGTTTAATTTAACAATCCTGATCATTGACTTGGTGGTGGGTTATAAATTATTAAATGGGGATAAGCTTGTCTGGTTCAGGTATATTCAGTCTGTCACTAGAGATCTTTCTTTTCTGAACATGCTGTCATCTCTATTTTCTAGGTGTAAAGCAGAGTGTTAGCATCTAATTGACCACTACACATGTCCTTAATCCAGCCAATAGCAGGTAAAGGACAAAAGCAGGAGGAAGCTCCACAGGAAAGCTTTGTCTAATTTGTGTTTAGTTGAATTCAGTGTATGTGGTGGGGGGGGGAAGCTTCTGTTTAGTTTTGTGCTTGGGAGTTTTTGTTGTTGTTTTTAACCTCAGACAGCTGTTTGCCTTTGAAAGCACATTTGCAGGTCAGTTTCGTCTACCTAGATTCACTGTCACCAATCTCCACAGTTAGTGAGTCCCATCTGCATCTTAGTAGTTCTAAATGTTTTATTTTATATTGTTTTCTATATATATTGTTTTCTGTTTATTTTATTTGATTTTGTTTTCTTGAATCACAAATAGTATTTCTTCTGGGGTGACTCAGCATTTCTATCACTGCCCTTTCCTGACTCCCATGTCCTTTATGAAATGTTTTAAATTCAGCTTTGCCTTTTACTATTATCCCAATTTTGCTGCTCACATAGAATAGTGAGAAATTCTGCAACAAGTTGGCAAAGGGTATCTAAATCAAGGCAGGAATGAGATTTCAGTGAGTAGATAGATTTCTGTGATAGACAAGAAATAAGAATGAGGGAACTTTTTTTTGTTCATTCCCATCTGTTTTGAAATAAAAGCCATGCAGCCTTTGTAAGTGTACAAGAGAAGTGACTATAAAGGACACACTGTATTTTTGACCAAAAAAAAAAAATCAATTTATTTCCCTGCACAGGAGCTGTTAATGGCAATTGTTAGCACCTACACGGAATTCTATTTTTCTTCTTTCCAAGCATACTGAGGCATATTTCGACAGGAAATAAATAGCTTATTACTTTCTGGGTTAGGAAATAGCTGCTATAGAGGTTGTTGACTGGGTAGATGAGACTTCTCTCTATATGAAAAGAAATTACTTATGTGTCACTATTTATTTCATTCTATCTGTATTAAATTATTTTAGATGTGTTTAATTAAGAGAGAGGCTGCTTTTCTCTGACTATTTTTATATGATGAAAGGCCTTCCTTTTGTAATGGAAATAACTTAGTGGTCTTCTAAAGGAATCTTACTTCTCAAAAGTTAGCTAGTACAAAATCTGCCTCTTGCTCCCAAATTGATTGTATATTAGTTAGGTATGGAAAGCTGAACACAATCCTTTTTGTAAGAAGAGCAAATAGATGAAGCAAGTGATCCTGCATTGGTACTTTCTATCATTTTTTACATACATGTCATAGTAAAAGCAGGAAAAAAAAAGGGAAAAAAAAGAATATTTAAAAATATTTTGCTGAGTCAATGAATAGCATCATTGTTTGTTTAGCCAGTTACAGAAATGCATTACACAATTTTCCCCTGAAAAGGAATATGATCTTTGCTATAGACAAAGACTACTCACTGCATTATAAAACATAATGCTTGATAGTTTTCTGCCTGTAATTTGCCTGTAATAGAATTTATATTCTTTAGGATTCTTTTGATATGGTGCCATTGTCATGTTTGGGATTGTCATGACTGGGATTCCAGATTGTAACTGGAACATTTGAAACATTCGAGGCCCCATTTGAAACTGACATTTTGACACTCTGGCTCATCATGGTAGCAAACGCTGAAGTGCTTGATATGGACAGCATGCAGCAAAATATTTCAGTTTAGAAATACCATATTTTGTTAGCCCAGAGTCTTTTGCTGCCATTAGTATGTGTAAATGTTTTGCTGACCCACCTGGCCCACACTCACTCATGCACATAAAAGCCATTAAAGATTTTCTTGCCCCATATTGCTTTCTGCCCTTGGCAAACACCTGTTTATCCATATGGCAAAATAGGCCCTATCAGGACTAGTGTTTCTTAGCAATCATTATTTGACTTATTTAATGCCCCCTTCCCAAACAAAACAAAACAAAACAAAACAAAACAAAACAAAACAAAACAAAACAAAACAAAACAAAACAAAACAAAACAAAATAACAACCAAAAAACCACACACACAAAAAACCCAAACAAACAAACAAAAACAAACTCCTAAAAAAAACCCAAGACCCCCCCCCCCCAGACTTAAATGACTTCATTTGGGGTTAAAATAATTTGGAGGCTTTTTTATCTAATAATTTTATTTTTCCTAGAATTTCTCCTAATATTTTATTTCTTTGCAGCAATTGATAAATCTATTTGCCTTTACAACAAAGGAGATTTAAGAACTCTATCCTGAAAGATGTGATTTTTCACAGTGCTCAAGTGTAACTCTTGTAATATTCTTTTAGCTACCTGTATGCCTCATGAATTTTTAATTTCACCCCAAAGTTTATCTGTTTCTTAATTTTTAACTTCTGTAATGTTGAAGAGCATTTACATGACAAATAAACATTTAAATGAGGTTGGAAAAGACCTTGCTTGACTGGCAATGACTGTTCTTAGCTTTGCAGATCTTAGCTTATCTATAACACAGCACTACTTGCACCACAGCCGTGTCCTGTAGCGTGCAGGGACCTACAACTAATCACTCTCTGCCACATGTGCAGGGAACCGATTACTTGCTAGCATTTCTGGATTTACACAGCAAGATTCTTGTGCAGGCTGCAGCGTGGCTCTGTCTGTGAAATCCCTGGGAGAGACAGCAGTTCAATGGGAGCTACTGCTGCCTGAGTGCCTCAAGCAGTCTGCTGTAGCCAGACTGAAATGAGAAGTTCAGATAGGTGCTCAGGTCATGGCAGTTTCTCCTTGAGGCTCCCTCTGCATCTAGAAGTTGTGTTTGGAGCATCTGGGAAATGGAGGAAAGCTCGAACTAAATGAGTACTTTATGCAAACAACTTTAGGTTAAATTAACTATCTCTGGTAATGATAAAACTTAACTGTATCGGCTATTTCCACCACAGAGTATAAAGAGGAGGTAATAGCTCCAGTGCAGATGTAAATAGCACTTGAGAGAGTGATAAAGGTTAGAAGGTAAGGTGATGCCAGCCCTATGTTTCAACTGAAGACAAAAACGCCAGTCAGAGCCCATGAGAACTTTTTTTAATTTTTTTTTTTAGCAAGAAAGGGCCCCAAGATTACTCTTGCTTGGTATCTAACCCTCCTTGTGCTTAATCTTAGTGACAGTCTCCTGCTCCCTCCAGTACAGAAAGTCTACTGGGGTTTAATCTGACATAGTGCTCAGGGGAAGAAGGGGAAGAAAAGCTGAGAGATCTTCACCAGGGGCCTCTGCCTAGTAAGCCATTCCCGGGAGACCAGGTAAATTGGGACAGGCTCAGGCAATCCTAAGGGTGATACAGAGCAAAAAAAAAGGCTATGTAAGTGAATCAGACTTGGTTCCATTATGACTATTACACATTATTGAGCAGGGACAAAAAAAAAGGCTAGCAAGTCATAAATAACTTGAGACTGCTTTCAGGTGATACTGTATTGATTACACACACACAAAAAAAAATCTATTTGTAAAGCAGCAGACTTTAATGAAGATTCCATCTTAAATCACAGTATACTACGAAATCACTTCATATACATTGCTAAGAAACCTTCTATGAGTAGTTCCCAAGTTCATAGCTATGGGATATATCACTTGGTACTATCCATAAATTATCTAGAGCCAAATGCGTAAAGAGGTAATGCTGAAATTATATCACTGAACTACTGCAGGCATTACTAACAGTAACCAGAGTAATAGGAACACTTTCTGTGTCCCCGATTAACTACCGAGCTTAGCAGAGTCCCGGGCATTTCTGGCAAATCTCATCTGTCACATGAGTTCAGAATGATAGTGGTCCTGTTGCTGCAGATAACTAAAACAATGCCAATGCACAGCAGTTCCCTGACTGTATCATTTATGAGCCTGACAGCACTTAGAACACTTATTTACAGTTATGGTGATGTATCAGGGGGTCAGATGTTTGCAATCTTTGGAAGACTGATTGCAAGAGCTGCTCAGTGAACCAGCTCTGAGAAAGCAGAAGTACAAATAGGAAGGTTAAAGAATGAATTGTCTTTGTCTTGGAATTGCCATACATTAACAATCTTCTCTTTATCCTTTCAACCTTGAAGAAGAAATTAAAAGGAAAATGAGCCAGTTTTTCACTGATAAATCTTCTGACTGCTCAGGATCAGAGGGTCTGGCACCTGAGGGGCCTGCTTGGTCCTGCTGGCACTTACCACCCTGACTGCCTGGGTGTGAGTGGCTCTCACTTGCCTGGGGCTGTGTGATACCATCTGCCCCAAAGGCAGGAGCAACCAAGGAGTGACAAAAACCAGCTCTGGGTGTCCCTAGGGTGGGAGTCAGCCAGTGCATGCTGGCCACACTGCCCTGGCTGCCTGGGGAGGGCAGTGGCATGTACTGAGGGAACATATGGAAAACAAATACAAGCATACCCCAGTATTAAAAGGGAAAAACTTCTACCATGAACACCAGATTCTGCTTGACAAAGACATCGGGATGCTGATGGTTGTTGCAAAAAGCCAGTGACAGTAAAGGCTCACAACTAAGAAGCTGCACAGAACTGCAGGCATAAGAGTATGTATCTATAGGTGTATGAATAAATATTTCCTCTCTGCTAATAATTTCCTTAAGTTGCTGAAAAATAGGGGTTGTCGTCATTTTAGTGAACTCCATATTCGGTCTCTGCTCATCAGCACACACCTAACTCATACTTTTTGTTCAATTGAATAACTATAACTGGTTCCCCTATAAACAGTTCTCCTCATCAAAGCACTTTGCAAAAATATTGGGGTCATTAACTGCACTTTGCTGTCAGCGAAACTGCAGTATAGAATCTGATGGCTATGACTCTAGTCTGCTGGGGTCACAACTAATCCAAACTGCTTAATATTTTGGATACACATTGTGATTGAAATATAAAAAAAAAATCTTGCTGCAAAAAGAAAAAGCTTTTTTTTTTTTAATCAAAACAATTGACACGTTTGTGAAGAATTATGTCCTGTTTGCTTTCTAAATTGTTAGTAAATCAATTCTGAAACTAGAAAGACATAATAAAATCCAGAAGCAATAAGTTCAAATAGTGTCTGGCCTTAAAACTTGCATTTGGCAAACAATAAATATTTGGGTTAAAAGTAACAATTTGATAGTTTGCTGTCAACCCTCCTATGAGTGCCAGCTTGTTACATAAACCAAAGTATTCAAAGTTGACTCAGCCTACAAAAACAAAATACTAGTAATTTTGAATTAGCATTACATACACACAGCAGCTTTCTTCCTAATGTTATAGAATATATAACTGCATAGCTCTGCTTGCTGCTAAAGCAAACTTTGCCCATCACATTTTCTTTAAAGAGAATTTGATTGTAGTATTGGAACCTTCATGATTCCAGACTTAATGAGGGATTTTTTTTTCTGATTGCTTATTCCAGACTTATTTGAGTTGAGGAAAAATGGGAGAGAGGGAATGACTGAGGATCTTAATGAAAATCTGTAATCTTCAGATTTTTTGAGGCAATTCCTTTATATGAATGAATAAAAAAATATTTTTCCATCTCCACAGAAGTTTCCCTGAGAAGATGTTTGGTTTGGTTTTGTTTTGTTGCAGTGAAATTGTTTGGTCTTTGTCAGCTGGAGATATTCCATTCCTCAGTGGCAGAGACAGCTGATGAACTAAAGTTATCTAAATAGAAGAAGAGGAAACAAAACCATGAAAAAGTAACTGGTTTGATTAGTTGTATCTGGAGGTAAATAAAGAGGAAAGGAGTTCAGTGATTAGGACTTTAGCTTGAGTCTCTGCATTCTCCACTTTTGGAAGACTCACTGTCTCTCCTTGACCATAGCACTTAATCACTTCTCCTTCAGTTTGTTTTTAAAATAGAATACTAGCATTTGTCGACATCAGATACTACTAGAGAAATAAAAAATATAGCCACTTATATACTACTACGTAACCATGTTTATACCACTATTTAATTACATTTATATATCACTATAAGGCCTCATAGAAGCATCAAAAGACATATAGGCATGTAGATATGTGTGGAAAAAATACCCTACATTGAGTATCTTCATTTTTGCAAAAAGTAGTATTTACATATTTGTAGAATTAATGGGAAGAAGGTTGATTTAAAATTTTTGGTGATTTTTATTCCCATATCCTTTTTTTGCTTCCCTTCCTTCCACAGACACAAAGCTGATACACAAAGGTAATCACATCAATGCTTAGAATATACGCTAAGTGGATGTAGAAAAATTCTTTAAATGGTATTCTGAACAAAATGTCTAGGCATTAACACAGAAAAAAAAATGGATTAGTTCATCATAGAATTATGGAAAAAGAGAATGCTAAGCAGTTGAAATGGATCTTAAAGATCATCTAGTCACATTCCCCTGCCATGTGCAGGGGCAGGGGCACCTCCCACTGGACCAGAGTGCTTACTGCCTTATCCAACCTGGCTTTGAACCTACCAAGGCTGAGCCAATGCATAAGTATGTATTTTTCCACACATAGTATAAGTTAAGAAAAATAAAAGAATTCTCTGTTTGAATGTAGTTTAAATTGTATGCTAAAATTATGTAGTTCCATCTTTTTTGTTGTTTCTGACATGTCCCTGCAAATTCATGGGAAGAGTCTTTGAATTCAGTGCAAAACTCTTTGTATGTGTAACTAAATACTGGTTACAAAACTATGTTTCTCTAATTTTCTTTTTTTTTCCTGTTTCTTTTTCAAAAATTTAATTCAGAATGATAGCACTTTTATTTTGCTCTCTTATTTGCTTTTTTGTTTTGTTTTTTTTTAATTAAGCTGGTAATGTGTAGGTTATGGGGTTTTTCATCTTTCAGACTAGGGTGAGAGAAAAGGACAGTATATAAACTGACATCGATTTTTCACAGCATGACCAATAAGTACTATGGCAGAGACTCTTAAAAGTGGTGTCCTGCACTGAGATGCCTTTCTGAAACATCAAGGTAATCTGTATCTTTTCAGAGTAACCTGCAGGGAGTAACATCATAAACCAGTGAAGTGCATGACATGACAGTTATTTGTGCTGCAGAGCAACAGATTAATCCCAGATAAAAGGCTCTAGATGCACACCATACTACTAAGCCACCTGTAGGAAACAATCAGACAAGGTCAAAGAGATTTCAATACAGTGGAAATAGTGAAAAAGTTAACAAGGGTAAGATATTGAGTTAACTCCTGGCACCTGTTTGTTCCTTTCTACTACAGCACCATTTCTGTCTCTGTTTATCTGGTATTGGGAAAACAAGCTTGAAACACCACCATGTTAATGCTAGCCTAAACTAGAGTCATGCAGACATGGTGTCAAGAGCAAATCAGTTGCATCTTTGCACTTTGGTCGATATATTTTAAAACATCTATGAAATAGAAGGTAAATGGAATCTTTCTTGCAAATTTGTCAGTTGCCATTGCTTTAATGGCACTGATGTGTTTGGACAAGTAGTCCATGCCCAAAATGACACAAACAAAATTTAAACACTAATAAGCCCCCACATTTTAATTTAATTTCCAGTCATTAGACTAAAATTTGAACCACAGTTATTAGGTTTACCCTTGTGACTAAGATCCCAAACAGATATTTTAATTTTCATGGAGTTTAAGCAATAGCATGAGATTGAGTAAAAAAGGAAGTCGGAAAAGGAGTATAAAAAAGTTCAGATAGTAAAAGCTGCTTCTGGCAGCAAGTCAGATCTTGTTTAATCAGAACTTTGGCACAGGCAGAGTCAGGAATGAACAAGCACATGACAGGTTTGTTTTGCCTGACAGGAAATCACAGCATGATAAACTCTAGTGCTTATTTTCCCTAAGGCAAGGGATTGCCTTGTCAAGCCTTGATTCATGCATGGTCTTCATTGGAAATATAAAAATATTAAGAACATTTATTTTAAAGTTTTGTTGTCATTTTAGAATATATTTGCTGAGCTGATAGTTTCCTAAGTAATGTAACCACTTTCCTCATATTTCTCATTCTTTTTTTTTTTTTTTGACGAAGAACTGGGAAAACTGGTACACCCAAAACATTTATGCATTTCCTGAAATGCATTTTGATTTCTTAAATGTGTGCATTTATATGAATTTTTTCTCTGAACAGTTTAATTTATTTTCATTGAAGTAATAAATACAAGAGATGTTGAAAAATATCTAAATATAATTTTTATGTCTGAACAGATTAGAAAAAAATAGATAAATACTTTTTTTAGATCATATCTTTATATTGAAAATCTCTAACCACAAATATCAGAGAAAAGCTAATATTGTGGAGGTTTTTCTATTTTTCCTTTACCTGCAGTGTTCATCCTTTTTATTTGTGTTTTGCTAACCTAATTTCTTTAAATTACTTTCATCATTCAAGCCCACTCTGCCGAACTTCACACTGAAAACTTCAATCCACCTTGAAGGAAGTTGCAATTTCCTCCTGGGTAATCTGATCTCAACACTTTCTAAAAAATCCCCCAGAGCTGCCGGACTAATTGTATAAGACTTTCTAGAGAGAGTCTGTGAGAACTTCTCAGAAACACTGCTCTGTGACTTGATTAATTTCCCTCTTGCCTGATGAAGTTTTGAAAGATGATCATAAATTTGAAGAAAGAAAAGAAATATGGTAGTGCAAAAATGGCCTGCAGCCATCTGTGATCTCATGACATGAATGAATTTAAGTATGATCAGGGACTTCTAAGGAAAGCCTCATTCCATAATCCTTATTTTATACTGGGAAAGTAATCTATTTATCTGCTTTAAATTTATGACTTTCAAGGAAGTTTTGACCTAAAAGGGAGTGTGACAGAAGCAGCTAAATGCCTTTCTCCATCCCATTCTCTGTATTAGTTTATGTGCTCCAGCTGTCATATCTTGTACTTAAGAATGGGCTCAAAACTTATTCTGAAAAGAAGAAAAAATGGAGATTGCAAAGTAATTTTTTCCTGTACTCAACTTTTTATGTGCTTGTTTAACTGTCAGTCACTGTTTCTTCAATATTACATCATGTTTTAATTCCTCTTGTTACCTCAAAAGTCTTCTGGATAAAATAGGTGGAAAGAGAGTGTTTTAAGCACACCTCATACCATATTGTTTGGTTTTGCTATCTGCTAGTCTGCTGCTTGATGAAGGACATGGTGCTCTAAGATGATTTTTTTCATGATTATTGATAGGAACCAGTCTTCTGCAAAGTGATTAAGACCTGCCCCTGAAAGTATGCAAGGCCAGGTTGGGGCCTGGGAACCCTGGTCTAGTGGAAGGTGCTCCTGCCCATGGCAGAAGGGTGGGAACTAGATGATCCTTCAGGTCCCTTCCAACAAAAACCATTCTATGATTACCTTGTTGCTATGGCACAAGTTATATGTTTTACAAGAGGCTGGGCCAAGAAATAAAAAAAACGAGTGTGGAAGGAAGACACAGGAAAGAGTTTTCTCATCAAAAAGCTCATCATGATTTGTTCATCAATTAGTAAAGTCAAAAAGAAGAAACAGTTACCCCCTGGAAAAGTCCAAATCAAGGAGCAGGAAACTTTATGCATTGACAAGTCTGGAATCAGGATTCAAAACTCGTTTATTGGTATTCATTAGCATCAGTAAGGTAGTCTTTAGCAAAAAATTTCATGTGCAGAATTAGCAAATGCAAGATACTACGTTGCATCCATGCATGCCCTGATTTTTTCATAATTTCTTGATAATCACCTACCAATAGTGTAACTACTGTTTGTAGTAAACTGTCAGAGCCAGTTTACTCCAGGCTGACTCATTCGTGTATTTGTATGTATATATATATATATATAAAGTGTTAACTCTCATTTTTTCTTAAAGAAACTTTCTAAATAACAGCAACAAATAGACCCAGGTTTGTATTCTGCATTAGGCAGTAGAGGGGTCAAGGGTGCTAACGGGACATCAGTACATGGACAAAATATTTGCATGTTGCAAAGGATCAGGATTTTACTATAAAAATGTTTTTTTAAGATAAATCTATGATAGAAGGCAATACTCCATTCAAAAGAATTATTACAGACAATTTTATTTTGACTTTCATAGACAGTGCACTTGTCAGACAGTAAAAGGAGAGACTAAGGCATATAATCAGGCAGGTTAGTGGTGTGGCAGAGAGTCACCCAGCAGAAGCTCTTTTAGGGGGCAGCTGTGCAGTCATTTATAAGAAGATTTCCTATCTGAAGTCACTAGGAGGTCTGAGTCCATCAGGGATTAAGAACAAACTCATATAGGAAAAAGAAGAGACAGGAAGTCAAGTGTCTGTTGTTTGCTCACCAAGAAAGACCTAAGGGCAGGGAAGATCAATACAACTGAAGAACTGGAGTTAAGAGGAAGATTTATGAATTATTTCTCAGACTCTTCATCTCTGAAAGAAGAGAGAGAAAGAAAGTGTCCAATTTTCTTGTGTGAAGGGTTTTTTTTTTCCTTCTAGCAAATTTCAAACATATAGCTAGCATTTTATTGATGCTGAAGTTAAGAAGTGGAGGAACTTTCAGAAGTATAGTTTTTACTAAGCTCTTTAATCTCTCACCTTTTTTTCTCTCTTTTTTTTTAACCCCCAAACTAGCTCAAGGTTAAAAACTTAATCACATCTTCTTTTACCCAGTTGAACTTCAACCTAAGGATTATTCGAAGGATCATTACACATAAAAATCCCCCCACTCCCATTTTAAGTATCTATACAATTATATAGACTTTCTCAGTATATTAAAAGTAAACCTTGGTGAACTTCTCTAAACACATCTTCAATATGCAAAATGTAATGTGCCAGCATCTTGTATGCATATAGATATTTATCTGTCTTGTGTGTGTATACACTCATGTGTATTTAAAGTCATAAATATTTCTCATATCCTTTGGTTATTTGAGCTCCTTTAGAGGTATAAGGTATTTGTAAATTTAGCATATTTTAAAAACATGTCAAGAACTTTAATTGGAAAAAAAAAAAAAGAAGTCAGTTTTCAGTGAGTTTTAGACTTTCAAACTAAAATTATTTTACTCTGCTTTGGAATCTAAGTAATCAGTGAATAGGAAGATACAAACTCTGTAAATGCCTGGTTTTATTTATAGGAGGAGCTTAGATGAACAGCCTAGACAAAACATTTAAATTTTATATGTGATATTAGTATTTTTGCAATTGCATTCATCCTGAAAATGGAACTGCACATTTTTAAAATATGACATATTTATTTATAACATTAGTAGGGATATAGGCAACAAAACACGCTTTATTATGAGTTACAAAACAATAAGTTTCCTTCATACTTTTTTTGTTTATGCATTATCTCTACAATTGTAAACTCACATTTTATGTTATGCACCAGTTCTAACTTGAGAACACTTGCCACTTACCATTTAAGGGAAAGAGAAGAGAATGAAAAAGAAATCTTAGACAAAAGGAAAAATGCCAAGAAAAGGAGTGATAAAAAAGTCCTTTAAAAATATCTTCACTTAGTAAATATTGGAGCCTGACAACTAGTTAAAGAAAAGATTATTCAACCATAATGATTTTAATACTTCTCTATACTTCAGCAGTAAAAGAAAGAACAATAGAAATTAACATCAAAAATACTTTTGTTAATTTCTAAACATAAGTGGTAATGGAGAAAAAAATATTTAAAAAATTTTAAGTTACTTTGTTAGGAGCAAGTAACTCCCTCCACTCCATTAATAGAGGAGCTCCTCAGGTATTTCTATGCAGCTCAGTGAAACTGCTGTTGTTTTAAAGGGCATGAACTACATTGTTTTTAAGGAAAATAATCAATTGAATTAATTTATTCTTGAATTACACTAGTTTTAAGTAAACAGTATTTCCCACTGTTTAAATGTGCATCCTATTCTACTTTATTTTTTTAAATTCAAACATTATTCTCATACTATTTTTGTTTTGTAAACTTGAATTCTTAAGCTTGTGCTTTTATTTCCTTTCTGAAAGTTCAGAATATTAGAAAATACTCTGACAGCTATACCCAAAACCAAATGTGAATCCAAGTTCTGCTCTCCTTGAAAGCCAGGATTTCATCCATTATTTTTTCATGACTAGATTTACACTTTTGTCCACATTCTAAAGGATTGTCTGAAGCAACATCTCTTGGGAAGCATCTGTTGAATCTGGCATATCTCAGATGACCTGACAGCACAATTCCTGTCTTTTGAACCTAGTTTCTTCAGTTAATGGTGCTGATTTGATATTGCTTTGTAAATGCATCTTACCCATCCTCCTGAAGTTGTTATGCCTCAGCTCACAAATGAGATGCAGCAGGAAGAGTAAGATGACAAAACAATTCAGTTGATATGAAGTGTCTTGCAAACAGGATCTAGGATACTTGGCAATTGCATTTGGTTGTTGCGTCTGTCTGACTTTGTTTATTTGTTTGTTGGTACAGAGTGGGGTTACTGTGGAAGTGTTGTGAGACCAGCTAGTGAAAGAGAAAAGGAATAAAAATGTTTGCAGAAGAGCCTGTGAAATGGCAGGAAAGCCAGGTGCACCAGCAGTTTTATGCAGTTGAAGTAGTAGAAGTAGCAGTAGAAGTCCAAAATGTAGGGAACTCTAGCCTCCTAATCCTCTGTCTTGTTTATGTTAACTTTCTTTATTAAAAATCGTTTGTAATTAGGGAGAATTAGTTCTATCTGTGCACTAAAGTCCAGATTAAGCTCACCATGATGTGGCAGATCTAATCTATGTTTTATTAGTGACTCCTCTAATTTGACCATGACCTATATTGCTGCAAAACAGCTCTTGCTAGAAGCTTACATATACATATATAAATGTATGTGATAGTATAGACTCCTTCCAGATTTTATTGCAGAAAAATATGATAGCTGGTCATAAAGTATAAGAAAAGGAAAATAACTTTCTAATTTTGTGTGATATTGAGCACAGCAAAGCTATTCTTGCATCTCCATTCTGTTACATTCTGGATGCAAATGCATGCATGTAGCTCTTTTCAATTTCACTAGAGCCTGACTCATTTAAGAAATGAGTATTATCCTGTGTACCAAATTTAGAGGCATTGGTGCAATGAACTGAATACTAAACAAGCATTGAATCCTGGTAATTTCTACAAGCAAAATGCCTGTAAAAATACTTTTCCTATGTCTGAATATTATAGGTAAATTTTTAAAAGAAACTCATCTCCTGTCTAAAAGTCTTATTCTAATAAAGGGATTTGTAGAATAGCTCAAATAATACAGTAAACCAGATATTAATCTTGATATTTACACCCAGGAAACCATTCCTGTGTTTTTTAACCTGGATAGTTTGTCTGCTTCCATTTCCCTGTTTTCCTGCTCTGTCACTAATTCACTCTCTCAAAGTCATGACTTCTGGCCCACATATCCATTATCCTATTCATATTCCCCTTTATAATGCACTACTTTCAGAGGCATCTCTACGTGCCAGCATTGCTCACATTCAGTCTGACAAACACTTTGGCTCACCATCAGCTGCAGAACAGATCCTGTGTGGCTGCTCATCATTCTGGCAAAATGTAGTTGCTTACCATTCAGTTACTGATAGCAAAAGTCTGACTTTATTGAAGATTTTTACATTTTCTGTGTAGCTTTTGTGGGTTTGGCTCATTGTTTTTAGGAGGGAAAATTTTCCTCAGAGGTTTTGCTCAAAGACTACTGGAGTTTTGGGATATTTTTATGAGCTAAAAACCCCACAGTTTTGTTATTCCAAGTTAGCATTTGGATTTTCATAATTTCCCTCTAACCTGAATTGATATAGCTCTAAACTATCCACATTAGGAATTACAGCAGTCTAGTGAGGTGATTGTTCCTGGTGATGCAAATTATGACTATTTTTTATGCAAAGACAGGAGAAGATAGTTTTATAAGTTCAGTGGAATTATTTAGCAACAAAATTTTATTAATTAATTACTCTCATTAATTTCAACATGGAAAAACTTCTGCATTTCCCTCTGTAACACTGCTACAGTTCTCAGTAATGAACACAGAAAGGCTTCTAGTGATATTTTTGCAGAGATAAGAATTATTTCCATCAACATTTTGGAGAACATCATTACCTGAAAGACAGCGAAGTTTCTTTGTGAAAAGCAGATCCTATTAATGTATTCAGCAATGACTAGTCCCAAAGTATCTGATATCAGAACTGACTGACCAACTCAAAGCAAAGGGAAAACAGAGGATTTGAAAAAAGGGGAGGAAATTAATTCTATTTATTTTTCACTTCTAAAAGGCCTGAGATGTTTCCACAAAAATATAGCCACTGAAGAATCCAGAAGAGTACAGATATAGTCCTCCAAATCTCTCTTCTGATGCAAAATTATAATAAAGGTCCTAGCACTAAGGCTTGCCCAGCTTCAGTACCATATAAATATGGCTCATACCATATAAATAATATGGTTATCAAAATAATTTTGATACTTAATTCTCATCTATTGCAGAGTGAAATATATTAAATAGATGCAACACTGCATTTTTAGCATCACATTTGTCTGTATTTATTTAGTTAGCTTTTAAACACAGTTGAAGTTTTGGTGCTTGTCTTCCACCCAGATTCTGTGGAAGGCAGAACAATTGCAAGGTGTAAGATGACTGAAAAATTATAGACAAGTGCAATTCTCTATATCTATGATATCCAATTTAATATCAAATTGATTGAATAATAGGCCAATTGGTGCACATTTCAAATGCATAGTCTCTTCTGTTCCTAGATTTAGGATTAAGTAGATGACTTGTTGCACTCTTTTGTCCAATCCTGTTGTAGAATTACAATGAAATAAATAAGCAGTATTAACAAGAGCTAATCCTACAATTTGAGCTCTGCAATGCCAAGTTTTTGTCTAGCAGCTTAGTAATCATACATTTTCCATCCCATTTTATAGCTACAGCAATTGAATCACAGCTAGAGACAATCAATCCATGGGTTTAGGAAGAAAAATCTCTTAGGGAAACAAAACACAGTAGGGAAATGGAAGAGTAGGGTTTGCATAATGAAACAATACAATTTAATAGGTTTTAATCATTATATTGGTTGCATTCTGCAGTGTAAATAGAAAAAAGAATCTCTATGTGATTGTCTTGAAACACACAGTGAAAATGGATTCCTTTAAGTTCTATCTGCAGAGACCGGAATATCAGAGGTCATGGCATTTTCTGAAATATCTTGACTAGCATGAGGAAGTGCAGTTTTGGACCCCTTCATCTGAGAACAAGAAGTGTGATCTAATAGTACATAATTTTTTTTTCCAAGTTGAATTGTGCATTGATTATTCATTTCCTTGCTCCTTGTAGTTCTAAAATAACAAATACCGCACACTTGAAAATTATCCTGTAGCTTTTTGCCACAGATTGCCAGATTTCAAAATACATGACAATACAATTTCAATACACAATAATATAGATCTCATTACAAATTAATATAGATACCAGGACTCTTCGTAATTTTCTAGCCCTCTTCCCACTGCCTCAATAAAAAAAAAAAAAAGCAGACACACTTCAGAATTAGGAAAAGTTTTCTTGTTTGATCTATTGTTGTACTTATGAACATGGGAAAATTCATTCCTATCAATCATACTTATTTGAAAATCATGAAACATCCCTAAAACAGAACCTTACCTCACATTCTTCTCCAGTTCAAAATAGAAAAATAAAACCCTTTGAAATAATTAATGTCCTAAAAGTCACTGAAGTAATCCTGGAGCTACATCCAGCTTCACTAGTCTTGGTAGAATAGATGTATTTACAGCAATTCAAACTGCAATTGAATCTGACTATGTTCACTGCTCATAAAACTTTCACTTTATGAAGATAAAACTATGCTGTGCATAAATATATGAAACAATACTGAAATGCATTTTCAAATTGGGTTTAACTTAAAAAAATTCATCTATTTTATATCAAGATTTCATTGTTTTAAAATGGTACACAATACTAGGGAATGAAAGAATGACTGTGCTTCATTAAAGAAAAGCTCTCTTGGTAACTGCCACAGTCCTTCTAGCAATACTTGATAACATTTATATCCCCTAATGAAAATTGATTTTGTTTATGTACAGTCATAATGGATATGGCCACATAATTACTATGTGTTGACTGCTACTTATTAATTAATTATTATATTTTCTTCTATAATTTATTTACTGGGGGGGGAAAAATCAAGTATGAAACAGCATCTGTTTTCCAGTGAAGTTCTGCTTTAACTTAATTTCACAGCTGAGCAGAAAGGCAAACATGGAGCTTGAGTAACTTGTCCAAGGTCACCAAGACTACAATCTGCCTTGATTTGAGCCAAGCACAAATTATTTTTCATTCGTGTGTTCTAGACACTCAAGCTGATATGGTTTTAGTTTTCAACAGCTGTTCCTGAAGTTACCTAGAGAGGCCACAATCTTAGATTATCACATCAACCACTTTCTGTGTATGGCAGCCAGGCAGGCAGAAATTCTTCACCTTAGTGAAAAAGAGGAGCAGTTTGAATGTTTAGAGAAAAAGAACGACACACTTTCACTGGCTTTCCTTTCCTTTCCTTTCCTTTCCTTTCCTTTCCTTTCCTTTCCTTTCCTTTCCTTTCCTTTCCTTTCCTTTCCTTTCCTTTCCTTTCCTTTCCTTTCCTTTCCTTTCCTTTCCTTTCCTTTCCTTTCCTTTCCTTTCCTTTCCTTTCCTTTCCTTTCCTTTCCTTTCCTTTCCTTTCCTTTCCTTTCCTTTCCTTTCCTTTCCTTTCCTTTCCTTTCCTTTCCTTTCCTTTCCTTTCCTTTCCTTTCCTTTCCTTTNTTCCTTTCCTTTCCTTTCCTTTCCTTTCCTTTCCTTTCCTTTCCTTAATGAGGCTTGGGATAACAGCAATACCTGTAGCAGAGTTGAAGCAGTAGATTAAAATCCATCAGGTGGCTGCAGCCTTACAATTGGTACCATCCATTCTGCTTCTGTGATGCATGCCCTTGCTATTAAGGCAGACATAGCTCCTATGCATCAGTTCCTGCATCAGCATAGTTTTCATCCAGATATATTAAAAGAAAGCAAAATAACTTTTTTGCCTTGATGTATCAGGCTGCAGATCATAGAGGTTTAGCAACCTACCTGTGAGACAATCAAATGTCTTAGGTATGAACCTTAATCTGGAAAATTGTTTGTGTGGTTTAGGTGGATCCTGCAAGAAGATGTTTTCTGACTCATCTTTTGATTCAGACATTTTCCAGACTCATCCTAGACAAAATATCCTCCAAGTCTCACTTGCATTTGCCCATGGAAGTTGGAATACACAGGTTGTTCTGTTCTTCTACCCTCTATCTGTACAGGGGCAGTTTGCTGGCTGCACTAGCTCCAATGGGACAGGCTGTGTTGACATCCTTAGAGTTTATCATTTCAATCCAGTTATGCTTTAAATGAGGTTGCTGTTCTACATGACTTCCCAACTCTATTCCAGACTAATTTTTTTTTGTTTGATCCTCCAATCCCTCCTTCTGAAGACTGCCATAACACAAATAAAAAAACAGGATTCTTGGGATCAGAGAATACTACTTTAATTGGCTGACGCTCTAGTCCTGTGAGACACTAACATCATTACAAAGGGAAAATGCTGGCTTCTGCAAATGCTATACAACTTAAACTGTGTGTACAATCCTCAACTAATTTATGAGACTATAGTGTTGCATGATTGACTGTTGAGTGAATGATTGGACCTCTTCTCAGTGATTTAAGTTTTATATATCTGCCTAAGCAGGGATTTCTATTGTGGCTTAACTTAAAGGCACAGTGTATTTATGTAATAAAGTATACTAAGACATGATATGTGTATTATCTCTTCCCACTTGTCTGCTGAATAGAAGTTTCTAGTTTTCTCTTACTGCTAAAGGAAAACATATTGTAGCACATGTTATCTGGCTGCAGAAAGAAGAGTCTGTCTCTCCTTTTCCTTTCTTTGGAGGACTGGAAAACTATAGCTGATGTCACTTCTGTTGTTTATTTTTCTAGTCTTTTCATAGCACCAGGCAATCGCATGTATAAGGATTTGGATTCAGATATGAAAGCTCTTATTTGCAGGATACTTTATTAGTGGCAGCCAATACAATGAAAAATGTGGCAAAACAAATGGGTTCTTAAATAACTTCAAGACATCATAGTGACCCACTGAAAAAACCCGCAATCAAAAATTGATCTTAAAACCATTCAGAAATTTACTGGAGATTTAAGGATAATATGAACATACCTTGAAAAGATAACGGCAAAGATTTTTGTTTCAGAAAACTAAGTCTAATAAAGTATATATTTACAGCGGTACCCGGGTAATAGATTTTAGGATTGCATTTTAAAATGTATTGAAAGAGACAAATAAAATTGAAAAGTAAACAGGAATTGTATGTGGGTTCATGAAGCTCAAAATTCTCTAGAAATCAACTAGGAATAATTTTAAAACCTTTTTTTTTCTATAAGGGGAAGACGACCACAGTAGCAGTGTCTACCAAGCCAGTCTTTGGGAGTACTACTGCATAAACAAAACAAAGCATTCTTCTTTTGGGGATGATGACTCCAGGTTTCAGCTAAAGCTGCCACAGGGTAATAACTGAAGTGTTACTTGAAAAGTTCAGGTACTGCTGTGCCTAAGACTGCTATCATTGGAGGAAAACTAAAAGATTTCTAAGCAAGCAAAAGCATCGTGCTTTTGCACTATCAGAGTTAAGTTCAGTTTTACTTAACAAGTGTTTTGATGAAAAATATATGGCACAAAAGTAAGTTTCATAATAATACAACAGGGGAGTCTCAGAAAATGGCTATGGTGAAAAAAATAATACAAAGGCAGAAAATAGAAATTATAAAATTCATGGTATCACAATGGCTGGAATGACAGGGCTTGGAACCATAAGCTAAGGAATAGAAAGATGTTCTTATGAACAACCTGAGATGAACTTTGTCTGACCATTGTATTACATGGAGAGGTAAAGACATTTGTCTTCTATTTTGTTTCTTTCAAGTACCTCTTCAAAGCATCCATCCACACCCTCTTATGCTGGAGATCTGAAATATATTTAATACAGATAGCCCTTGGAAAATAATAATCCCAGTAACAGCCGAAAAAGTTCCAGTTAGAGGGGTACATGTAAAAATCAAAATATGAATTTTTGGTATGGTACAGAAAAAAAGAGGTAATCTAGTATTCACAGCAATCATATATTCTAAAGAAGTTTTTAAATATCCATTGTCTTGATTCTATCACCCTTATATATGCAGTTCAATTTCTTTGTCTCTATTTTATCTTTCTGAAAGCAACTGTATATGAAAGAGAACCTAGGCTTTGTACAAACTGGGACAGCTAAATGAGAAATATCACAACAGACACTGTGTTTGCCAAAATCTGTTGAAAGATTCAAGCCAGGAAAAAACCAAAAAAAAATTACCATTAGCGAGAGGAGTGACTAACTTGTGAGGAAACACTTTGCAAGAAGACTGCATGTATATGTAATGGCTGAAAGAAGACATGGCATATTGTCTTAACAAAGTGTTAACTCCAAGGATTAAGAAACAGTATGTAGTGTAAAACTTGAAGAAAGAGGTAGGCATGGTAAAGTGAAATCAAGTAGTGATTGTCATGAGAAAAATTGTCACAGCAGCAGGATTTTTGGAGTAGTCTCTAAAGGCATGGACCGTGGGTTTCAAATAAAATATCGTAAAAAAAACCCCCAAAACAACAAACCCCAAGGTTTGCTCCCAGTAGGTATGTTCCCATCTTAGGTTCCCAGTAGGAACCATACCTACTTTTGCAGCAATTAATAATCTAAAATGTTTTCCAGTTGTACCACATCATACCAACACATACAGGCATACAGATGCACCAGCACAAGTCAGGAGCAACAGGAAAATACTAGTAAATCCTTTGTGAAAACTGTATTATTCCATCATGTACATCTCCCACTTAAATAAATCCATGAGGATCAGCCTGTTGTCTCTTTTTGGTGAATGGTGAGGAAAAGCTGCTTTGAAAAAGTAGATGGGGCTTTTATAGACAGAGATTTTATGTCTCCTCTGCAATCTGGTCCTTCAGTTACTGGCTTCTATTCTTAGAATGTAGGAGGATGAAATTAAAGACCTCACTAAAATAACTAAATTAACCTCCCAAGTTTAAGGGTAGTTTTGAGGTCCACCATCTTTTGAACTCCATGGAATTTATCCAGATGTTGAATTGTGGACTCTAGGCAACATTTATTTTCCAAATTTTGTGTTCAAAGTTATTCTCCTAAATATGTACTTAAACATCAAGAGTAAATTGCCCTTTTTTCTCACCAAAACCTAAGGAAAAAAATCAGATGTTTTGCTCTAAAGGCAGATGCTGCACTTTTGATATTCTTGCTGTTACTTATTTAGTAGCTTGATGTCAGGAATGTGCAGCCCCAACCACACCTGACACCTGTGGTGCAATGTTGCTGTAGTCACAAGAGCTGAGCCAGTTTATTACAACTGGGGGCTATGCTCCCTACTACTGAAATTATTTCTTGGTAGCTCTGCATTAGTATTAAACTTGGGAAGTTTCTTTTTTTTTTTCCTTCTTCTTTTTTCTTTTTTTTTGGGGGGGAGTAGCAAAACTGTCACTGAATGAATGCTGAAGAAAACAAGACTCAGAGATAAAGCAATTTATTTTTCTTTTGTCCAACCTGTTTGGTTACAGAGTTCAGTATCCAAGGATCAGATCAGATCACGTAACCTGTTGGGTAGGTTTACACAAGAAACAGTGCAGTCCAATGTCTGCATTGTTTTAAAGCTGCCATTGCCAAGCAGATTGCCATTTAAATCCAGGCAGTCAGCTGCTGCTACTGACTGCTGTCATTAATACCATGGCTTTGAGCACTGTTTCACTGTTGCAAATGTTTCTTAAATTAGCTTTTCTCCCTTCTGCTGTGTTCCTTTAAAAACAGCACCAGTGGGTCTCATTGAGAGTTTTGAGAACAACCGGCCTCCATGGCATTTATTAGTGGCAGGAAGCAGCAGAGTTTTGTGGGCTCCGACAGAGAAGTTAAATAGCTTCAAACATTTTCTATCAGCTTAAAGCAGTGTGCTCAATGGTGCAAGCACACACTTTGCTTCCTTTGCCTTAGAATCACCCTGGGACATACACTCTGAAAGCAGATTTGAATGAGCTTGAAAATTCAAGATAGGCTTCATTGCCAATCTGTCAACAGATCCTAAAAATAATAAAAAAATGAAATAAAATAAAGTGACAACTCAGGAAAGGAAACTGCTTGGCACACTCCATGCCCCGCTTTGTCTCTTCTGACTGTCAACTATCAATATTTATATTCAGTGGGGTAAACCTGGCCAAATTAGAGACATAAGAGGGCACCGCTGAAATCAAAATTCTGTCACAACTCACAGTTGGTCTTGACTTTTATTTCATTAAAAAATTTAATTGGAACCAAACTGTGCAGTCACAAAGCTCATCAGTGCTTCCTGTTCACAACACTAAAGAATCAGATGCTCAAAGACAGCAAATTAGTGAAGAGCATGTTTACACTCCGCTCCCTTATTGCTGAAAATTATTATTTGATAAACAAAGAGGCGCAGCCAGGAAGAAGCCAGCATGTGTTGACAGAATTAGCAGGCCTTGGTGACTGCACCTAGTACCTCTGTGTGGATCAAGAATGGTACTTCAATGAGTAGTCTTGAAGAACTAATAAATATAAGAGAGCATCCAGCTGCCTCTGAGCACCATATTAACCCCTGGGTGGAAATGGTAGGAGACTCTGATCCAAGCAGTACTGGCAGTGCTGCTCTAAACCAGGAAGATTTCTTATGAGCATGAAAGGGAAGCTTGTTTGCAATACACAGAAAGAGATCAGGGGACCACACACCGTTGCAGACAGGATCTTTACCGTGTTCATGGTGTGCTTCACACACAGAGAATCACTCGCAAGTAGAGCAGATGTTCCTGTCTAGGAAGCTATGTGATTCCACCATAACCTTCCCATTTTAAAGCTTACCCAGTCCAGCCATTCTCTGTGGCTGTCCAGTGAAAATTAAACTGAGAACAATGGGGTTTTTTTTTAAATTTCTGAGGCTTTAAAAGATCAGGCTTTGCCTTGGGAATAAAGGTATTGCTGAGAGTCAGACAAGCTTTTAAATGGTTTAATTTCAAACAGCTTGCAGCTGGAAGACAGAATAATAAAAATCTCTTAGGAAGGTAACAAATACCAAGAGTTCAAGAACAACAGAACAAATCTACATTTCTTTAAATGGATTCTTAGCTGAGATCAGGACCCATTTGAGAAATTGAAACTCAGGCAGGCAAAACTTAAACATACATGGCTAAATAAAATAAGGGAAGAATAACAGTAATGTTATAGTCATCTGTGGAATTACTAACGGGGAATTCATAAGATTATATATTTTTAATAAGAAAATTTTAATTTATAGGGGTTAAAATTAATTACAGACCTGCTAGTTTTATTGCCAGTGGGATTGTCATGAAATTGTTGTACAGTAAAAAATATACTTAAGGTACTCAGAAAGTCTTTTGTATTTGATTGAGAAGCCCTTAAATCTGCTTAATTGGTCTGCTGATTCACACAGGGAATATATTTAAACCCAGAGATAGTGGGAAACAATTGCAATTTATGTGGTTTCTATTTCCTCTTAAATAGGATTCAAATTATTTTAGTAATCCCCGCCTGCAGTTTGCACTACGACTACCTCTGCATCAGAGCACCCACAGAAGTGGGAAGCTCAGTCAGAGCCACAAGTGTCTCCTCCCGACCATTTGGCACAGATGTCTTCATATTGATGTGTTCCCAGACTCCAGCTCTGTCCCCTTGCCACTATTGCTTGGGCTGACCAGGTGTTATTCTTCCACTCCCCTTTATCACTCTGTCAGACTTTGGGAACACCTGTGGTTTGGGGTTTTTTAAAAATAATAATTCACATTAATTCTATTAAAACTGTTTCATTAAGTCACCTCACACTCACCCACCCACCCAGCTTTTAACAATTTCATAGCTTTTATATTTTTCGGGTTAAGGAATCAGTGGTTTTATTGTCATTTAATTATTGATGACTTCAATAACACCTGCATTGGCAAGAGTGTTCTGTTACTCAATGCAATGGCTAAAACACTTACTTTTACTTTTCTTTAGAGATTACAGAACTATTATGAAAGAAATTATCTGAGACTGGCCACATAGGATACTTCTCTAATAAAATAAATTAATGAAAATGCTTTTCTCCTGATAAAAACAAGAGGTAACTATACTGGAGAAGTATCATGTCTGTTTTCCTACCATGAAACAGCTTCAGCTTTACCATCTTCATGTGTTTCACATCCCATCATTGGGGTGTGTGTGGGTGTGTGTGTATGATGGGGTGTATGTGTATGTGTGTGGATGGGTGGGTGTGGGTGGGTGAAATATATTTTAAAAGATGGTTTAGAAGCATATCTACCATATCTACATTTTATTACACAAAAAATTTTTACATAACAAAATCAAAGGTCTGTCTTCCAACTGTACTGTACAACTAA
>VXBQ01007192.1:108732-132213 GCA_013400175.1 Phainopepla nitens | reverse complement strand
CCGCCTCAGGGAACTCATCATGGCCCTGGGCAGCCAAAGCCCCAACAGACACCAAGTGCAGACCCATCACTCAGGAACCGGGGAACCCCAGAGCTTCCCTTTATAAAGCAGGCACAAGTGCCCTCCCACACAACCCTTGCCAAATATAAATGTGGGTGACATGACCCACTGATGTTCTCAGTATACAGGTGTAGGCTTTTATTTAACACTGTATGCGGATGTTTTTTATTAGTAGTATTTATACTTATTAGTTTCATGTAGGCTAATATTTTGTTACAGATTTAGTGAGAAATCTTTCTGAAAGAATTCCAGGCTGCTCAGATGATGCCCAGGAAGATTTCATACCATCCTATAAAGGCCAAAGAAGTTAATTACAAAATTTCAGTGTCTTCAATAACCTCTTAGCTCTCAAACTCTATGGTTCTAGACCGTGCAAAATTCTGGTATAGCCAGGATTTTGTTCAGAAAGTAAAATGTCTGTTTTTTCAAATTTTTGCGAAGATGTACCTCTGTCACTCCCACCATCTTTAAAACTGTCTCCCTAAAACAGAGTTAGCCAATCTCTCTGACTGGTAAAAAGGAACTTCTGTCTCTTTATGCTATCTCTTGTGTATTTATCTCCAAAGGACTGTGAGTACAGGAGAGATTACACTCCTCAGCCCTTCTTTGGGGAACTCACCTATAAACAGAACTGCAGAAATGGGGAGGGAGGAAAGGGAAACAGGATGTGACTTCAGTACCTGCATAATGACCACAGATGTCCACTGCTAGACAGGCACTGATGTCAGGGGGATCATGCCCTCCCATTACTGCACAGAAGGAGAACAATGTTGGGATTTCTGAAACTGCTCTGAGTTGGGTTTGCTTAACAGATATCACTAGTAAAAGTAGTCACAGAAGGAGTTTTGAACTCTCTTCCAAGCTGATGATGCCACTTATCATGTATCTTCCCCACATTCTTCTAGGAAAGCTCTTTTTGATGTTGTCTCATCTTTCTTTTTACAAGAGAGCAAAAATTCTTTGCCAAGTATCACTCTTTCAGTTTTGTTTCCTCTCATCTTCCAAGATTTGATAAAGTGAACATTCAGAATAGTTTTGTATTTTTTGAACACAATACTTCTTTTATCCAATTGAGGCCTTTCTGTGACCATGAAAAAACAAAAACTGTTGTAGGCTACAGTTTACACTGTTAAGAGGTTGATATGGGTCAATTCTCCAAGGTTATTCTTAGTTCAACTGCTATGTAAACTGTTGATGTCAGTGACTGGAGGCTGCTCTCCAGGATATTATATATATGATAATTATATGACAGAAAATGCAACATATAGTTGGATCTGACCTTCAAGTTCACTAGCTTAAAAAAAGAAATAAATGTCTGTAAGAAATTTGCTGGTTTTCCCATTACTAAATGCCTTCACATTTATATTTAGTTTACTGCATATACAAGAGACTTTCCTTGCATGGACAGCAGGGCCCATCCATCTTCAAACTAGAGTATATGTTAAGCCTCAATAATCACTGCCTCCAGAAAGCATTTTTGAGACAAAACAGGCAAAGTCTTTTGCATAACTATACAATCATCCAGTACTGGGATCTTCGCTCTCACATCAACACTTCATGTTTTTCTGCAAAGGAATCTGAGAAAGATTTTTCCGAGAAATAACAAACCATCAAGAATTAATTAAATAACAAACAAGGGAAAAACACCACTTCCTCACTCAGCACACTTCCCTTGATTTTCATAAGCATTCAGATTTACAGTGTGATACTACCACAAGGGCAGGTTTTTCTCTGGTTTTACTTCCTCTTGCAGCAGAGCATGCACAGCTGCAAAATGCAAACTAATTTCTAGGCTCTCTTATACATCACCAGTTTACCACATTCCAACCAGTCACAGTTGTGCAACACCCCATCAGGGTACTGGGAGGGATTACTGCAGTGTCACAGACAGTTTAAGTAGGCTCAAGGAGATGTACAATTTTAACTATGTTTTATATGTATAATTAAACGATGCATGACATGGAAATAAGCCAGCTGTACTGAAACTTACACTAACTGCTCTGATGCAACAGTTAAGCATCTCATCAGTTATAAAATGAAACAGGTTTAAAGCAAAAACAATATAGAGAACAGAATGCCTGACATGGTAAAGTAGCATGTTCAAAGGACCATTTTTGAACATTAAGCAAGTGTACTCATCCAGTTAAATTTTCAAAAGAATTCCTGGCACCAAAATGTTCTCTGTTTGCTTTTGCATCATGTTTAAAGAATGGATCACTCTTAGGGGGAAGAAAATCCTGTGTGCAAAACATTGCATGAAACTAAACAACCCTTAAACGGGCTAATTTCCATGCGGAGGTGATGATTTAGCACTGTCATCCTTCAGCAGAGGAGAAAGAACTGCCTGCCTTTAGTTTACTTATATAAGATGAAAAAAGTGAGGAGTGTGAATTTGATCTTGCTTCAATTCACTTCAGTGGCCAAACTCTTGCCATGACTTCAGTGGGAGTGAGACTGCATCTTAATTCATTCAATGTGGAAAAAAACAAATCAGCTGAAATAATGCTCTTGTTTATTAGATTTAAATTACTCTCATAGTTGTTTCTAACAGTGCTAAGTAAATCCTGTTTTAAAAGCCAAAGGTTGCCCTCAGCCATATTTTTTCCTACGTACTGTGTCACAATGCAGGATTCCTGGTCCTCCAACCAAGTCACCACTGCTCACAGCAAGCATGGCTTGCTCTGGGGCATGGCCACATTTCCACATGGGAATGATATATGTCTGTGGATGTCACTGGTGACAATGTCCAAATCTGGGCTCAGCCAATATCCAGGGTGCACACTTTTGCAAAATAAATGCATTCACTGAGAACAAAGACTACACTTACTAAGATGTCCCTAAGATGAAAAAAAGCAAAGTAAATCAAATCAATAGGGCTAAATTTGCAATTAGGAATCTTCATTTCTGCATGGAGATTTTAGGATAGCCATACATTGAAAAAAAGTTTAATTTTTTTTTTCTTTTCCTTAGGCAATCAACCTTCTGGTTTGGGTATTTTCTTCCCTATAAAGTAGAACCTAGAGAAAGACTCAGAAAACATGTATGGAAGTACCTCTCAATGAATTAAAAAAGATTATTACTCAAAAAATAGACAGAAACAAGACTGTCTACACTGTATGAATTAAACTTATATGAATTAGGACACTGACCCTTCCATTCTTTAGTAACAAAACTGATGCTGTTCTGAAAATTACATTAAAGAATGAGACTAGTACATGAAAACCTTTTGCATCTGCTCTAGAGGTTGAAATAAGGATGTTAAATGAGGCAGCAGACAACGAGGATGTGCTGCTTAGGGAAGCTGAATGTCACTTTTGTGCTTGAGGAGTTCTGCAGTTTTGACAAAGGTCACAGGTTATCTCCAGCTGCCTGAAAATGAGTGATAAATACACACTGTTTCACTTAGACTGAAAGTAGTGCTAGACAAAGTGTATTAAAATATGGCATATTATTCAAAAATCATCCCCTGCTTTTCTAAAGATGGCAAAATTCTACTAGAAAGTTTGTTACCTCCTCCATATATTAAAGCTATAACATAATAATAAAAGCACCTCAAACTTGTAGAAGTATCTAAGATACATAGATTAAGTAAGGTCTATGCAGTGAGAGCACCCTAAAAACATCACAAGAGCAGTGAAAATTTCTGGGATAGTAATGACATGAACCAATATCTAAAAGTTAAGTCTAAGTGAAGAAGAGAATTTTTCAACTAATGGATCAGGGAATGTGTGAGAATAAAGGATGAGATACAGTGTATTGTATTAACACAGGTGGAGAATATGTGACTTTGATTCTGTATTACAACATATTTCAATTGAATTGTGTGTATTTTAGTTTTATACGGGCACAATTTTTTAGAACATACTTTTAGACTGGGGCAAACAATAAAGGAAATCCATCATATGACATTGCATTGATCCCCACATCACTCACGGGAATATCTTAACATTTCCAGCACAGATTCCCACTCCTTAAGATGAAAACATAGGAAGACAAAAACCTATAACATTAAGAGAAGGTCTAAAATTTTAATTGCTGTCTGAACACAAAGGAGCTGTGACATGCTGTGGTTTATTGAAGCACTCCTGCAGTTACAGACAGATCTTTAACTATCCCACCCTCTCCCTCTTCCCCAATCCAGCTCTGACTGATACAGCTGGGAGGTTCAGTAACTGCAGAGCAAAATCCTGGTTATTTTCAGCTCTTCTGCCCCAGCAAATGCTCAGCCCTTCAGGGAATATGGACCTATGGCATAAACACATTGCACTTTCAAGGGAATGAAACTTTCCCTTCAAAGACATGTGTGTGACCAGGTTTCTGGAACTGCCTGATGTGGCCAGTTTTCATCTGCTTTCCATAAAGAAGGGAAAGAATTCTGTATTCTCCTCCTCATGATATTTCAAGTCTTAATCCCAAAGAACAGAGATGCCAGGACTTGTCAGTGACATGACTAACAATTTTATGAGAACTGGCAAGATAGTTCATTTCTCCTACATCGTATTCGCAGAAACCTTGGAATCATTTTGTCTGAAACACTTGGGAGAAGGAAGGTAGACTTAATTCTGACAACTTTATTAAATATTCAGTACATCTGACATCCTGTTATCAACAACAAAAATATGGTTTAATTAGTATAAGCCAGACTGGAATAATTTACAATACATAAATGCGAAAAAACAGCAGTAAATGTTTTCTTGTTCCATGTGGAAAAATACACACCTTTCACCCTCCAAAAAAAGTAAGACAAGGCACAATAAATTCTCACAATTGTCTTTCTTCTGGCTTTTCAGTTCCATCACAGCTCTCCAAATTAAGATTTATGTGCTATTTTGCATCTGTATCTGTTGTTGATTTTCCCCCCCTAGAGGGACATAGGTGGATAAGTTTGGACAGGAAATGCTATCCCTCAAGCCAAACTGAAAGGTTTATAAAGTTGCTAATAAAAGTTTGGGTCAGGGCCTAAATATCAATCATCTGCTCATTGTCTTTTTAAACGAGCTCAGGCATTTTCACAACTGCTCCTAGCAGGTTCTCTGCCACTATTTTAAACTAAGATTTCAGTCATTTTTTTTCCCTGTGTTGACCTCAATAATTTTTCTTTCTCCCTCTCTTTACCTGCCAAATGCATCCATCAGGATTTAGCCAAAGGCTATCTGCTTTGAAGCTGAGAGGAATTCACTAATCGTGAGTGTCAAATCCACAATAAATGCGATTGCCATATGGTATATGCTGCTTTTGGGAATTATCTCAAAAGGCCTAGCTGTGAGAAGGCCGGCTGTATATTAGGAGGGTTTTACTGCTAACTTTCATAACTCATGTCAGGTCTTTCAGTTTCTGTATTCATTGGCTTCAGTGAGTGCAACTGTTTCCTGAATTTATAAAAATGTTGTCAAGATCCCTTGATCTTGCTTCCTCCGTCTCTCTCACACAAACACATCCAAACACATCTATACACAGTGGAATAGCATGCACAGTGGCATGCAAATCTAGCAAAAGAGAAGCTTGTAAATAAAGAGCATGTCAGTCTGCTTACTCAATAAATTCCTCTGGGTGTTAAACTTGTGATAAACATATCATAAGTCCTGATGAAGGCTTTACAGCCTGCCCCATCACACCATCCTGAGTGCAATTCTGCAATGCATAGGAAGACGTCAGTTTGTGAAACAGAGCAGAAATAGCTCCCATAAGGGCAGGGTGCTGACACAGTAGAAACATAACTAACTAGAGAGCATTTGTTTTAGCTAAAGAAGACAGCATCAGTGACACATCTCTGTGCCTGTGGAAGTGTACTGTACATTCAAGGCAACAAGAAATCTATCTTCTTCAAAAAATTGTCCATTAATACACAAATATGTCTGTGTTGAAACCCCTCAGGCGGTACCATTATCAACAAGGACTACACACAAGACTAAGAAATTCCACAGAGAAACACGCTCTTGTGATCCAAAGAGGCAAGGAGAAAGAAAACCACATATGAAGAGTTTAACATACCAACTTAGTGATAAAAAAGAATTACAAAAATAATTGTCAGTCTCCTTAAAACACTTCAGGCATCTCTCTTGACTTTCTCTAATGCTCCTGGAAGGTGTGAATGTCCTCCGTGTCTCACATCATCCCTACCATGGAAATGTCTCCAATTCACCGCAGAGTGTTTCAAGTACCACTCCCCTCTAATTTACTTAGCCTGCTAACATCCTCTTGGACCAAACAGAAATAATAGTTTAAAAATACAGTTATATTTCAGAAACGTGTCCCTACATGATAAAAAAACCCCAGAATTTAATACCGTCCCTAGGCAGAATTCATCCATCCTTAAGGCTTCTATTATGTATTTCTGGGACAGTGCTTTGCTTTTCCCTGAAAGTAATACAAATGAACTGCTGGCAACATCACATCAAAACAAAAGTGACAGAATCAGAAAAAAATACTGAAAAGTTTACCTTTATAGGAAAGCTTCAGTCTTGGGATATTTTGTTTTGACATTCCAGTGACTGGAAGAAACAGCATCACTAAAGACAGAAGGCTGCAGGCATGTGGCTCTTGCAAAGCTCTCATTCTGCTTTCTTCTGTATCTTCTTTTGCACTGCTGTGAAATATCTCCCCACTTTTCAAACAACCCAAGTTTTATCTGGAAGAAAAAAAGGAAAACATCTGTAGACCTGAACTACTGCATAAATAATAACTGTGTAAGCAAGCCAGACCTATCTTTAAAGAGCAGCTCATTTAATTTCTTTGCTACAAAAGTTATTTTTTCCTCTAGTACAAGTAAAAATGTTTTGTTTCTCTAACACTAAATTTACACATTTTGACATTGGAAAAATATGTAAACTTTTCAAACACCAGTGTCCAGCATAGCTGAAGTTTAAGCACAAATTAAATTAATGCAGCATCCACAAAAAGAACATTTGCCATTCAAAAGTGACCATGCAACTTGTTAGTTCATACCAGTCCAGTAGATTTCTTAATGTTTTATAACTCTTTTTATCTCAGTACAACATCTATTATATGTTTATGCTATGACTAGAATGAACTAGAATGATGCCATGGGGTACAAGCAGAGTTAACAATGAGTACATACCCATCCAAACTTTCATAAATAAACTAAAAAAATTGGATAGAACAAGCAGTTGTGTTTAGTTTTAATAGAAAAAAAAGCCAATGTGGATGATGGATTTAAGTATGGTATTTCCAGCAGAAAAACTGCCTCAACTCATCCACCAAAATGTCCTATAAAGTTTAATGAGTGTTTCAGGCTGGGGTCAATAGGCTGATACAAGATTTTGTTAGCACACTGTGCAACCAGGCCAGATTTGCAGCATTTTTCACTTAATAAGTGTCATTCATATTCCATAAATCTTGAAGTGTTTTACAAGTGAAAGCAATTATCACTGTCCTTATTTTCCCTATGCAAAAACGGTACCATAAAGCAGCAGTGAACCTATTTCCTCAAGGTTACACAGCTAGCACAGTAGTTGAAAAGGAAACGGCAACAGCAATCCTGGTGTCCTTTGCACCCAGCTAGCAAGGATCCCTTTTGCCCAGTAACTCCACTTTTGCACGTGAAATTATTTGAAATGGCATCTTAGTTCTGAAGGCAAAATTTGATGGTTAATGAATCACAGAGATCAGAATATGAAAATACTTGTAAGACTAAATCCTTCCGCCTGCAAGTGCATGAAGCTAGAGATCAAGGGAGGTGGCTGGTGAAATGACAAATATCAGTGTTTGAGTAATGCTGTAAAATCAAGGAGTAAGGAAATGTTATGGTTAGTCAAGAGATTAATGGCTCATGACTTGCCATGAAAATTCTTTTCTGAAAGGTACTGGAACTGCCTGATTAAAAGAGCAATCCTAGTACCCACATCAACCAGCACTTGCACAGACATCAAAGGAGAGGCTCCTTACAAGCCCATGAGAGATGCAGCACGGCCTGTGGCCCCTGGTCTGGAATTCGAGCTCTTGCAGCACTGGGTCAGGCAACTCCGTGAGCTACGGCAGCACCCAAAACCAATTCAGCACCTTCTGATGCAGGCAGCTCATCCTTCCTGGTGTGAAAGGATGGAAACAGTTCTCTCTGATAGAGGAAATCTCTCTCAGATGAAACTTGGGCTCTGAGCCTCCAGACATTCTGTCAATAGTAAAAGACAAGGAAGTGTGCAAGAGCATGATGGTAAAAGAGGGAAACAATTTGTAAAATGCCCAAAGCATAGCTCCTATTGCAGAACACTGAGCTTCTTTCTTCTCAGTCCCCTCTTCAACACTCACATTCAGTGTCTGAATGCACTTCTCTTGGCCTAGTGTGAGTACACGTTCATGAGATGACATGGAGAGAAAACAGACAAACATGAAATGCCTGTTTCATCTTTCCCTTCCCTTTATTACAGTATGAGACCCTAAGAGAAGACCCTTACTTCTTCTGTGCCAACACATCTATTTGAGGGCAGATCACAAAGGACTGGTGAGGATTAGACTATCTCAGGGTTAAATTGCCTTTAAGAAATTTATTTAGGGGGAAGAAGGGGAAAAGAAGGGGAGGGGAGGAGGGGGAAGAATATATGAAGATGAGACACCAGCCCTGTTCATCTTCAGTAGGATGATAGTGACAAACCATACTTCAAAAAGAAGCAATTAAGAGGGAGCCAGTCTCAGTGCAAGTATGTTGAGAAGTCATGGCCTGAAGGTCTGGGCCTCAGCCAATAGGGAATTAACCAAAGGATTTCTTGAGGCAAATTACTGTGAAGAATCAAGACTAAATTTGACTAAAAAACCAGCTGTGTCAATGCACTGTCATTTGCTGAATTGATTGAGAATCAACACCAAACTCGGGCCTTCGGCCATNTTTTTTTTTTGGGGGGGGGGTGTTCCCTTTTTCCTTTTATTTGAATAATGTCTGTGAAAAACCATTTGCTTTCACAAGGCAGTTAGTTTACACTGGAGGCAGCTGCTCTGTGAGCTCAAGCCAACCCTGTCCTGTCTTTAGATTCATTGCAAACTGGCCAGATTGTCACATATATTTTTAGTTTATGATGATCCTCTAATACAATTCCAGCTTCCACACAGTGTCCTTCCAACAGTCTAGCTCAGGTTAATGAACTTCAGGCCAACTAACTTGCCATTAATCTTCAGGAAATATCCTTCCTCTCTGTAACACATGCAATGTCAATCAGTGTCCTGTGCTGAAAAGAACTACAGTCACACTGATCAGAAGCAAACAGTCCCATGAGCAGAAACAGAACATAAAACCTAAAGCAAATTTTACTCCCCAATTCCTTCCTCCCCTCAAAAGTAAGAAGAATTTGGTCAAAAAAGGAAAAATCACTGTTTAGTTCTTTGATACTTCAGTTAAGGACCAACACATTCTAAAACTTCCTCACCATGAACAGATCCAAAATAAATGAGGAAAAAGAGTCTGAAAAGAAAAATACAGAGGCCAAAGCTGCTTTCCCACCTTGGCTTCAGCTAGGAAATAGCTCTGCACTGTGTTAATTATCACCTATAAGATCAACCAGGAAAGGAAGCCATGCATACACCTCGCTGAAACAGGGGCATTTCCAGTGGAATAAAGGAGCTTTTATTTGCCCCACGTAGGGGCAGGAGGCACAAGGCTGAGGAGGGGCTGAGCAGTCTGGCTCCATCCTGCTAGGACCTCCCAGCGGGGCCCATAAATTCGGAATGGGCTGTGGGTTAAGCTGCCAAAAGACAGAAAGTTGAACTGCTGGTGCCCTGCCATCCTGAGAGAGGGGCTGGACCTGACTGGCACATGCGTGATGCCACGAGGTGTCACCTCCCCGGTCACATTTATAAATAAAAGCCTATAAAACAGATTGCTCCGAAGCTACTGTCTGAAACAAGAAAACCTGGAGCCAATTTACTAAACATAATTTATTCCAGGCCCTTTGTGGCAATAAACAGAGCTCTTCAGCCTTCTCAAACACACAGACAGTAAGGAGCTCTGTGCTTATGGGAGCTTTTTCAGATCATTCAGCTCAAACCTATCTAAATGCAAAATCTTGCATTCACAAATACTGTGTCGTTTCCGAGTTCTCCTGGCGTCATGAAGTCCAGAGCTGAAATGACTGTGACTCATCTGCAAACACACGGTTTTTAAACTGTGTTCATAAAACTCTTGGTTAATTCAGTTAAAAAAGCCTATATGGAATTAGAGGATAGTTTAAAACCTGTTTCCAGCACTAGTTTTCCAAGCTCATTTTAAAATTCAGAATTTTATATACAAATAAAGAGTTATGGCAGATAAAACTATAGTTTTAGTGAAACTAATAGCAATGTTGCAAATTAAGACAACTGAAAATCTAGAGCAACCTAGTCACTATAAGCTTAAAAATTCATTATAGACCTAATGAGTAAGTTGCCTAGGCCATGTAGCTTCAATGTATAATTTTCTATCACTGATGTGAGAGAATTTTTTTTTCTTCTCCTCATCTATCCTTGTTTGAGATCTTGGGGTTTTATTTTATTTTGGTCTATGGACTCAGAAGAGAGCAAAGGATGCCCCTTCCAGACATCAACGAAATAGCATGAGTCGCCTGTCAGACAAACATATTGCTTTAAAAGATTTAAAACTAATCAGCTACAAGAAGAAACAAAAATCACCTCACCTATGATTCAGATTTGTTGAATGGCACATTATAATCTCTTTATTAAGAGCATGTACTTTATCTATATGCACACAAATTTAAAGCACCTTACTTTAACTACAAGTATACAGACATGTCCAATGCATTATGTAGATGTCTCACCTTGAAATTATCATACAAATTCCAAAAGAAAAATTACTGTGGTTGTCTACTATGTGGTTCAAAACTGTACTATAATCATGAATTGGATATTGAATTGTCTTTGTTAATAAGAGGGAAAACTGTAACCATACACATTAGTAACTTAGAAAATCAAATAGACTAAAAATAAAATTACATCTTTAGACTTATTTAACATTCTTAACTTCGTTCTGCAATAATAACTATGATATTTACCCAGAGTACAATGAAACTATGTTCCTGAACCCCTTAGATAGATGGCGTGTTTATTATTTGGCAGAAGATGCTTTTCTCTTCATTGTGAAATCTCAGTCAAAGCTAAGTCCATCCAAGAACTGGTAAACAGTATTATTCATCACTGTTCTCCTACTTATTAAGTAGGTTTTGTGTTGTTTATAATCCAGAAAATGTTCTCTTTCAGGATTCAGAAAAATACTGCTTTTTACACAAACTCCAGATCAGCATTTCCTCACTTCCCAACACCAGAAGTTAATGACTAAAAAGACACTTGTACAATCAAAAAACATTATGTGGGTCTATGGTAAGTGATTTTTTTCTTTGTTTGCTTGTTTTGCTTAAATCACGGGGTTTAGTGTACCTGGTTTAGATGAGGTTTCACCCATAGAGAAGTCTTTGCTGTTCTTAAATACTCAAATGATTAGCAAAAACTCGTAAGAAGCATAAAACAGCTTGCAACGAGTTTTACAAAACTTTAAAGGCTTTAACTTTTACTGAGCTCCTCACAGGATTTACACACTATTCATTCAACACCAATAACTTGGCAAGAAAAATCACTGCTCTGATTCCCACTTGAGAAGAACCAAATAGAGCAAAGAAAAATGAAGGGTCTGAGAGACAATGAGGATGTAATTGAGGGAAAAAAGAGTGAGCAAAAAATCTGGTTTTATTGCAGAGAACCATCTGATAATAAATAAAGCTCTCCATTAGAGAGAGAAAATATATTTGAGAATTACACTGGATTTTTTGTTGAGATGAACTCATGCTGAAGTAAAAATGGTGACTAAGGAAGTGAAACTGAGAGAAGAAGGAAGAAACTCCCTTATTTTGTTAACTTTTTCATACTTTTCAGCATCTTTCTGAAGGGAATCTACTGGTGGAAGCATTTCTAACAGGCATGTAGTCTGTCTGGAGATAAACACTGGTAGAAATGATGGAACTTTTACAGAATGGTCTGTGTCACATTGCTCTGAAGAGTTTATCTGACCATGAAATTTACTCTAGGGCACCTAAAATTATACACACAGGAAATGAGCACTTCATCCTCAAAAGATACCACAGTATTTTTCAGGCCAATGTCAGTGAGGTCAGGATTACACCCAAAGATTTCACAAAGACACAGAAGCAATCTTTTCAGAAAGTGGCAGATAGACAGCTATGCACATAAACATGTTATGTATCATTACAAACAGTGATTCTGAGAAATTTTATCTGTGGCATTATATCTTTTGGACATGTAACACATAAAATCCAAGTGCTATTCCCTAACTCTAATTATTTGTATATTGCATCTCCTTAAAAAAAAAAAAAAAAAACACCAAAAACACAATCCCCCCCCAAAAAAAAAACAGACAAACAAACAAAAAACCCAAACCAAACTGAAAAAAAAAATCCACAAAAAACCAAACTCATAGTTTTTTACATTATAGAGACTGTTTCTCAAACACAGTATCTATTGTTCAAGAAAAAGGATGGGATGGAAAGCAACTTGCCATCTGATAAATGATATTGCCAAGAGGAGGCAGGCACATAAATAAAATGTCCCACCAGTCAGATGTGCAGCTGGGATCTTTGCACAGAAATATTAACACTAAAGTTAGATGCATATGTATCTCTTATGGATTCTTTTTCTTCTTGTTTCTTCTTGTTTTCTTTTGGGGAAGGAACTATGACTTCAGCTATTACGTCCATAATAACAGCTTTCCATAGGCTCTTTATTTAGAAGGACATGAGAATGCCCTAGAAGTCTGATCATTAAAAAAAACCCAACAAAACAACAAAAAAAAAAAAAAAAAGAAAAAGAAAAGAAAGCAGGGTAAGGCACGATTTAGCAACACATAAGAATCAAAAAGAGCCCTAAGCCAAACCTCAGTGTTACATTATTTTAAGTACAGCATGTTTCCCCAGCAGACCAGAAAAACCACAAACGCTATGAAAAGTGATTCTAAGATGAGTTTTGTAACTTTGGTATCCAAGAAAAGAAAAAGGCAGTAGCATGAAAATTCCTAGAGACATTAATGAAAAGGTAGACTAGATGGAAACCACTTTCTGCCAAGTACTGTGACGTCTGACGGGTTTCAAAGAGAGACAGAGAATTTTCCTCTGAAATGTCTGTCACCACCTGCAGCACTTGAGGTGGTTTGGCTCAGCTCTGAGTGAAGGAGACAGGGAGACAACACTTGCAGGAAGCTTTGCCTGTGGAACAGCCCTGGCCTGCTCTTGAGAAAATACTGGAAAGCCAGAAGAATGTCTTGATGGCTTTCAAGACATCATGATGAGGAAAATAAATGCTCACTCTGGGGAGACCTGCCTGAGCATTTAAAATCTATCAGACTGAATTTGTCCTGCTGCAGCCTGAATTAACCCCAGGCAGCATTGTCAAGCCACCTAAACCACTGACCCTGCAACCACCATTCTTCTGCTGGAAGAAACATAAACCTACATTGGCCAACACAAAGGAAGGATTACAGTCTCTTTTTCACCTCCAGGAATTCTTGCCAGTGTTTTGCTACGGAAAAACTGTTCTCTGTTATTTCCTTTCCTAGGAGACCTTCCAACATATGCAGGAGTGAAGCATCAGTCCTCTAGCAGGGACCAGAAATCTGAACTGGCTGATATTTTTGGGCATTATCAGTAACTAGTGGCAATGGGGTATTCTACAGATTAGTCCCTTGAACTTGCCCTACCATGACTTTTGTAGGTTTGTGAAAAACACAGCTTGATGGAAAGGTAGTGCAGCACTCTGGTGAAATCTGTGATATATCAAATCCAGACTTACTGCCCTGCACAATGCAAGGCGGGTACCAGTGCATGCTCTGAAGGGGTACAGCCAGAGAGCTGTCTGCATGGATACATCTACAGATGAGATCAGGTGGGGCTCTTGTGTCCTTGATCCAAGCAATCCAGACCTCAGCCAGCTCCTAGTGCTGTATGGCTCCATTAACTGCACACTGTACAGCAATATATTACACATCTCAGCCATACACACATCTCAGGCACCACCAGCCAGCCAACTCTGTGTGCAGGCACAACCTGCAGATCGTGCACACAATCACAGCCCAGCAGACCCTACTAAATCAAAAACTCAACCAAAACAATGCCAAAACAAACCCTCCCCAAAGCAGAAAGAAATAAGGGAACAAAGACTTACATTTACATAAATATTTAAAATGTTAATTTCATTTCACAGCCAATGCGTTATTGTGCTAAAATTTGTAGCTAGATTATCTGATGTAAGCATTAATGTATTGCCAAATAGTTTGTAATTTTGTTTAAATGTCTGCAGGCATTCACATATTCCCCAGCTGTATCTAAAGTCTGTGAGACTCGCAGATAAAAACAGAATGTTACAAATGTTAAGTAGAGGCAACTGCACGTTGTAGTTGGCATCTTAATATAATTAAACATTTTTTTTACTGTTTCTATTTTACAAATCCTGATAGGATGTTTCCGTAACTGACAGTACTATTTAGTTTACTGTCAGCTGTGTAAAAGTCAAATCATAGTTTTCAAAAGAATTCAGGCTAATACAGTTTAGCAATGGTTAAAAAATGTGTACTTCATATGGCAGCTGGGCTTTGATCAAATATTTTTGTTGTATATCCAATGGCATATTTTCCTGAAATTCCTTTCATCAACGTATGGCCTCATTATTTGATGCACTGTCAGTGAACTCTGTACAGCACAGTCTGCAGAATTTAATGTACAAACTACACTGCAGGGAAAGACATGCCAGAAGGATTTTAATTTACACTTCCAACAAATTGATTTAATAATTCATGACTATATGCTTAAAGTCTATTGGAAAAGAGTTTTTAATCCATTGTCCAGCTAACTTTGGATCAACATTTTGTGCAGCCAAGATGTAAAGTGATACACATACGAACGTGTACACTGCAGAGCAGTGATCTGCGTTGGCCCATTAACCCAGTTATTTTATTGTTAGGCTGAACACATTTGCTTTCTTCCTGTTTTTTTTAACATTTGATTCATTTAAATTTGGAGTATGTGTGACAGGGAATCAGCAGAGCCTCTATAACAAATCCCACTCATGAGCCGTAACAGATCCCCCAAGTCACTGACTCAACATGGACCTATTCCTCTTGATGTGTTTCCCTCAGGTACTCATCATCACAGCATCCAAGCAGTTTAAAAGCTTTAATGCCTCTGTTCTCCACCCTCTATCCTTGTCATTATAAGTTAAATGGATTTCTTTTAATGCTACCATAGGAGATGACATCCCTTGGATAAGATCACACCAGAAGTCAGGACCAGTATCCAAATCCCCCAGTCACATGGCCAACCTTCTCCACAGGGACAACAGACTTATAACTCTGCAGTGAGATCCATGAGTCACATATCACTTCTTCTAGTGTTTTATTTGATTTAAGTGCTTGTGCAAACTATAGAAAATTACAAGCAATCACAGTTTCATTTTCTATAAAGAACCTCACATTGCTGCGTAAGGAATAACACACTGCCAATGTGAGTTCAGACAGCAGGTTATCAAAGCTTTAACAGTCCTGTGTCCTCCGATCATCAATTTTACAATTTTCAAGGGTTACAACATGCTGCTATCAGACCCCCCAAAGAACTTTCTGTTTGTGTCACAGCAGAAATCAATTTATATTTGGTGCAGTAGTTGTTTTGCTGGTCAATTTTTAAGCTTCTTTGTGAAGGGTGATATCATGAAAGTTCCTGGAATCTGAAAACAGCCATACTGAAAAAGAAACCAAGAATTCAGGCATCAACTACTCCATTCAACACAGAAATACCTTCACTTTAGTTTAAAACCACAATAGCTTTTCCTTTCGTGAGGACAAAGTGAGGACACAGTGTGCACAAATGAATCACTGAAAAAAAGGGAAGATTTTTAGATGGTTAACCAGTTAGTTTCCATGACCAGAAGACCAATATTTAAAAGGCAGGATGTAAGACACCACTTCTAATTTCCTTTTCCCCAGCAGTCATTTGTCTTCTAATATGATGAGGCAATCTCAGTCTTGAGGGAGTTCTGAGGTTTCATTCCCTACAAGAAGTGTCAACATTGGAACAGGAGCTCAGAAAAGTCGTGAATTCTCCATCTTTGAAGACATTTGAAGCTTGACTGGACATAGCTCTAAGCAATCTGATCCAAAGCTGCAGTTATCTTTCCTCGGAAATACAAACAAAACCATACGACTTCCTCATGTCTCCTTCAACTCTAATTTTTCTACTACTTCCTTCAGCAGTCAATGGACAAATGAATAACTGAACTGAATCACACACTGAAGGTCTTGCTCAACATCCGACACCCTTCCACTTAAACTTAGATGTCTGGCAGCCATCAAACGACTTTTTCTACTCTCTAGCGATCTTATCTTCCCAAAAAACTCTTCTGATAAGGGCAACATCTACCTGAATCTGCTTACGAACTAACTTTACTATTAAAATCTGACTGAAAACAGGATCAGTTTTCTTTTATGAAACTGTCCAAAAGCTGCAGCAATTCAGGAACTGATTCATAGGCAGATAAAACCCCTGTATCAAGAACAGTAATGCGTACACAGGACAAGTGGAGTACACACAGCATTAGCTGTATAACTTAATTCAGTATCTCACAGCTCCCAGGTACAGTTCACCCACATGGTCTTGGTTTGCCCATCCCACGAAAACTAAACACAGAACTGAGAGTCAAAATTATTAACACAGTATGTGAAATAAGGCTTTTGCCTACCTTATGAGACAAGAAGGGAAATTATTCCAGGATTCCCCTAGTGGAGTTTGAAGAAGCTAGGTGAGAAATGCCACTAGAACTGCTGACACTCAAACCATGCCAATGACTTCTGCTCACCCAGCACACAAGACCATCTGCATGTTCCAGACTGACCTCTCTCTCCTATCCAGATCAGCAACTCCTTCCTGCCAGTCTATTATCTCCCAGTGGCACCAAGAAGTGGAAGCCATTGAATTACCCCAATAAATATTTCTCAATGCTGTGGGGGAAAAAAACAACTAGAAAGGATTTGGGCTCCACCCTGGGTTAGCTAGAAAAAGAGACGTGGTGGAGAAGATTAAGTTGTGTTTTATAGCCACGGCTGAGCAGGTGGCAAAGACCCACCACAGGTGCCTGTTCCATAGAGGATTCCACTCCCTGGTAAAACAGCTACTCCTCAAAGAAACCAGGGCTTGAGGATATCCAGGACTCTGCCTGTCAGATGCGCCTTGTGTAAGTTTATGAAGCCTTGGGATCACCATGATTAACTACCTTCCTTAAGCCATTCCCCACCAGGCTTTAGTGCTTTTAAACCACTGACCCCTTGAATTAAAGAGAGAGATTTCTCTTTTCACAGCTGTGACTCAACACAGGAAGGAATTCAGAGACATCTGAAAACAAAGCCAGGCAGAATTTAAAACAAAATCCTTCAATGACAGATTTAGCAAGTGATGGGCACAGCTGGAGCTTACAAATATAACTGTGCAAATGAGCATGCATTATACAACAACCTTACACAGACAGATCCTATGAAGGGCCATTTCCTCACAAGGAATTGTAAAAACCAAAGGGCTATGAATAAATCATCAGAAAAACTAGATATTGGCTGTTCAAAAGGAATCTGAGTCTTTGGGTCCTTCTGTAAACTAAATAGTAACCACCCCTAAAATGAGATATGCGACAACCGATTAAGCAACTTAAGCCTTGATTTTTAGTTATTGTCTATTTAAATCACAATGCAAAATCAAAATTCCTGTGCTCAGAGAAAAATAAAACATTACTAAGATAGCTTTCAAAACTTAAATAATACCTTACATACATTAAACTTAAAATACACAGTAACTAGTACGTACATCATTGAGTCATTGCAAAGGAAATGTGTCACTGCTATTTCAGCTGGGGACGCTGATGCTAAATGTACTCAGTAGATATTCTAGAAGGAATTGAAGTGAAAAAAAGAGTGGAATTAGATACTAACAGCTAATTATCGGTGTCACTATCTTAAACATTACATGCTTCCCAGTCAAATGGGCTACAGGACACAGCATATCAGTTTTAAGAAGCAAGCACAAGCTTGCAGATGAACTTTATAAAATGCAACAAATATCTTGAAGATAATCAAGCATGAGGAATAAACCTATCGACCACCTCCACACAGTACTGCAAAGCAAAGCAACAATGACTACTGAAAATTCTGTTTCCCTTGTCTGCTCAGCTGGGGTATGTGACTTGCATTAATGGCACAGGGAATAATGTACTTGCGCTCAGACCCTGGACTGACTGATGTCAAATGAAGTTCAACCATTCATATTAATGGGGATCAGCATTTGTCTGAGGGAATGGAAGCCTCTCAGACCTCAGGGTCATGAATTGACAAGCTATCGAACATTTCTCTGTAGTGCTGACCATCCTCCATCCCCACTGAGCTCAGCTGTCTAGACCCTTAGTCCCACTCCAGCTGCTTTGTGCCCCTCCTGAGGCACAGAGAGAGCTCATAACAGATTCTTTCTGTGTAATGTGCAATGCGGGCTGAGGTCTCACAACTCCCCTTCTAGGAAACACAGAATAGTCACATTTCTCTGGACCCCAAGAAAAACACATGCAAACTGCAAGTTTTTTTATTCTGTAGATCTGTAATTGACTAAGCCAGATGGTGACAGAAGGGCCATTAATGCCAAAAAAAAAAAAAAAAAGCCACTGAAAATATCACCCCAAAAGAACAAAGATGACTAATAACTTGTACCAAGAAAATGACTGTTCAATTGCTATTGTCTCATACCACTAATAAACTGGGAGGACACAAAAAGCAGTTTTTCTTACAGATGGACTTTCTGGAAAAATACTTTCTCACAGAACTTACTCTTGAATGGTTTCAGAGTATCTATAAGCTCTCTGAGCTCATGGGTTGTAGTCATGCTAATGATCAGCAAGCACTAACGTCAGACAACTGATAAAAATCTGTAGCTGATACTATCTGTCAAAATATTAAAATATGAAAAGAAAAACACTTCAGCAGAGATTTGGTCTTCTTAATATCAAGTAGAGCAATTTTGGGAGTAAGGGCAGTTATAATTTTCACCATCATCATTAATTTTAATAATATTAAGAACAGCAATAACAATGATAACTGTAACATTTTTCCTAAATTTTTTGGCAACAAAAATTCTGCCAGATGAAAATTTAAACTTTATGGGTGATAAGACAGTCAGCTGTTTCTAGTGACTTTTACAAGTTATAACCCAGCTCTGGCAGTCAGGACATGCAGAGTGAGTGAATTCAAAAAGCCACTCAAGCCCTGGCATCTCTGTTTCTTTAGAGGCACCTCAGACACACTCCTGTTTTTCAGACATGCTTGTGTAAACATTAAAAAACACAGAACAATAAAAAGATAAGAATTCAGCATGCAAGGCCAACCCCAACAGAGGATGAGACAAATGAAAAAACGAGATTAAAAAAAAATGCCTTATGTGCAAAATAAATTTCAATATCATGAGTCACTAAACTGACTCATGAACTGTAATTTTACCATGCCTCTTTTACTTGTTCCACATAAGGATCCACTTTCCAAAAAAAGAAGACATAGCGCTACAGCTGTTTTTTGTCTTTATCAATAGTATATGAGTACTGTAGTGCAAGTTATGGAACTTAAGTTCTGCTATAGGTTTAGAAAGAAGCATGTAGGAGATATGCAGCTAAACCAGAAAATGCCTTCTATATGTACTTGGAGAACTATCAGTACAAATCACTACAAAAACAATGAAGATCTAATCCTGATGGCAAGGTCAGGTGAAATATAAAAGCTAAAAAAGCAAGACTGCAAACCTATGCAGTCAGTAACTGAGAAAGTAATCACATTTGATTTTCTTTCAGCATTAAAGTTGTCTCTTAATTTTCTTTCCTTAGCAATATGGATCACAAAACATATTACTAATTTTCTAAATTTAAGCGGTTCTGGGTTTTCTCCACCTTCAACATTCATTTCCTGTTCCAGAAAAATCTTCTCACTCAACTTGTTACTTAAATAAGATTATAAAAATGTTTGTCATGGCAAGAATGAAGGCTCATCCAGTCTAGTAGTCTCTTTTCAACACTAAGAAGAACAATTATAGAACATTTATATATAATATTTCCCTACCCTTAGTGCTCTCCCTCCTCTCCATCTATTTTCAGCTCAGGAGATTTCCTGAGCCTATGTGGCCTGTCTATTTTGCAACTCCCAAGTAGATATCACTTTCAAGTACTTGTCCAGCATCCCTCTGAGTCCTTGTAAAATTCTTGCATCTGCAACACCATCTGGCAAACAAGTTTATATGTCTGCTACCCAATGTGTGAAGAACCACTTCCAATACCAACAGTGCAATGTGATAATGTATTAATTTCCCCTCATACACCACCATCTTCACAATGTTAGCTAGAAAGTAGATCCCACTGGGCAATAAAAAAAGAGAAAATTCTCATTTAGTTGTGATGATAATCCAACTGTTTCAACATTAGCTGCATTACACATGCTACCTCATTATGTTATTTTCTATAGTTGTCTCATGGAGTGAGTGGCAAATGAAGTGAAAATTGGTCAAGAGAAAGTTAAGAAGGTGATGGTACTCATCAGTTCTAATGAGTGTTTGCTGCCAAAGAAAAATATCTTGGTATGGTCACTGCACAAGATGAGATATAATATTTCACAACTAAATCTCTGGTGAGAATCCAGGACCAGCTTTGAACAAAGTAAGTTGAACTCAACAAAGTATTTGTCAAGGCTGGCAAATACATGGGTGGGGAAAAACCAGAGTTGAGATCAGTGAAAGACAAACCCTTCAGGTTTCACAGCCATCAGTGGCTCAACACTGGGAACGAAGGGCTCCCACACATGAAATGCTGAATACCTGCAGGCAGGTAGGATGGAAAAGGCATCCCAGCACCCAGCAGTCAGGGAGATCTGTCACGTCCCTCCTTGACAAGGCCCTTTGCCTCTCCCACATTGCAGTAAAATTCATTTTTACTTAATGAAAATGGTCAGCTTTTCTCATATCCACAACTTTTTTTAAAGGTGGCATGGGGGTGAAAGGTTTTACTGTTGCATCAGTTGATAATGTATATTTAGAAACTTCTGCTTTCAAAATTACTGACGAATTTAAGAAATGTGCTTTAAGATTTATGCTACAAACTGACTATGAGGAAATAAGAGTTATAAGCTCTATTAATCTTAATGCTTTTTAAGGTGTGAATGATGTAAGAAAAACCACCTTGCAATACAGAACAGTAAAATTGAGAAGATTTATGCCTTCCGTTGAAACATCTGGTCTTACCCACTCTTGGTGCCAGAGTGGCAGACTGGATGAGCTGCTTGTTTATTCCAGCCAGGCGTTTCCCTGACTCTTGGACTTTATGTTAGGACATGATGAACATCTTACTCCCACCGGAGAATTTTTACTCTCATGAAGTCAATAGGTCAGAACTTGAAATTTACAGCTCATGAAAGGGATTCCTTCTTTGAGTCTGTTAGATTCTAGGGCATCAGGAGATATAAAGACTTAAAACAATTGTACTTTATGTACTCCATACCTGTGCTTCATACAGGTATAAGCATTAATTTAAAGGCCTGTCAGAACACAACTTCTTTAGCAAGAGAGTGAATCATGAGGGGTCGGAAATCTCCAAAAGGGTTACATCTCACAGAACTACAACAGTAAGCCCTATCAAAAAAATTCCTATCATTTTACAACTACAACAAACTTTTCAATTCAGTATTATAAATTGTAATTATTCCAGAGGATCAAACTAGTTATATTTACTTAAGAATTCAGAATCATTTTGTTCTTTTTACTATAGTTATCAAAAGTCAAATTTCAAGTTAAATTAGTATCTGCAGTGGATCACAATAATGTAAAGGCATTTCTGTTACTGCCTAATGAGTTTCAGAATTGATTCAAAAAATACACAGATTCAGAAGTTTTATGACTTTATCAAAAACTAACATTGAAACAATGATGAAAAGCATTACACTTTCTGAAAAAAAAGTCTTCATTAGGTTTCAAAACAAAAAAGTTATACCGCCTTTTTCAATTACAGCTACTTTTAAGATTTTCCAGAGGTAGCTACAGTTTGGCTTTGACCCTGCCATTGCAAAGTGCCAGAAATACTAAATTATAGTAGGGAGAATGTTGTGTGTGCACACATGTATGTGTTTGTCTACAGACTGCATGAGCAATTGAAAAACATCCAACATATACACACAGCAAATCACATAATTAAAACTACTCTTATGCAGAAGAAATTTGTCATTTAAGTAGAAAATAATGGAAGGACAGCAGAGATTTCTCAGTACTAAAACATAATGCTTCATTTAATGAGTAATCCCTGGAGCATATGGATGTTTACCTCACTCTGGGCAAGCTCAAGTGCATAGACAGACAATTACAATGCTTCAGCTGATGTATGATAGCAAGCTGCTGTAATGTAGTGACATTCTTTCATGGCCTTAGAAGGCATTTCTATATTTTCTTCCACGCCAATACGACTCTTGTGTTTGCATATTAAATGGCTATAAGATATCTGCATGCTCAAAGTTGGAATGCCTGAATCTGAATACACAGAGCCCTGGAAACTTAAAAACTGGAACCTTTGTCTGCAGTTTCTCTGACTTTGGCAGGTACATTGTCTGCATCCATTCTGCCTTCAGAAAAATAAAATAACAGTAAATTAAAAAAAAATAAAAAAGATGAGATTTTGCAATAAGAACATCACAATAGGAAAATCACAATACAATTTGGTTGCACTGCCATGAATAATAGCTGGACAGCAGATTTATTTACATGACCCATTGAATACAATTCAAAAAAAATCTTAATATGCGGATATAGGCTGGAGATTAATAGTAAATGCTGGCAATTGGCTTCAGAGAGACTCCAAGTTTTGCCTTGGGAGAATGGCAAAAGGAGAAAATATATTGCTAAAGCCTCTCTTCCCACCACTTTTATACTGCTGCCTCTTGTCAGAGTGTAGGGTGCAGAGTTCTGAGACTGGTATTTGGTAAACGTGCAGCTTAAATTATTTTAGAATAAAAAAAGGAGGAAAAAGAAAAACTAATGGAACTGCTTTGGTCAATCACACACAGCTATTGAACAACTCCTTTAGTGCTGTGAGTCTTCACTTCTCCATGAAATTTGTGAAAGCTGAAGGCAGTACTTCAAACTAATTATATTCTAGGCTTCTAGACACTATATAAAAAATTTATTTTTTTATTCCATATTACTGGACAAGGAAAATTAAAATACAGAGATTATAAACTCTACTATTTGGTAATATGGAAACTCTAGAATCTCAGAAATGCCCACACTTCTGTATTTTTTTCCATGTATTTGTTCCAAAATTCTTGCTGTCGATGTAAAAGGAATTTTAAAGTGCTTTAAATGCTTCTATTCATAACAATCTAAA
>VXBQ01007192.1:84034-108714 GCA_013400175.1 Phainopepla nitens | reverse complement strand
TTCATAACAATCTAAAGATATAAAAGATGCACAATTCACAGAAAAATAACCCATGCACACTCAGATACAGATATACATACAGTATAGACAGTTGTGATTTGTTCCAGAAGCAGCTCTTGAGATTCACAGCACCTGAGTATGAGTTTCCAGATTACTGTGAACTTATTTCTTGAATATTAAAAGCATGATTCATTTAAGACGTTTTCTTCCTTTTTTTTTTTTTTTTTTTAATGAAACCAAAAGTAGCAATCAATTGCCATCTATGTTCTGGTTGGCATATTTCACACAGGAGAGCCTTGATAATAAACCGTGGCTGAAATATTAAAATTCCTTCAAATACTTATCTCTGTTAATGATAACTACAGCTGCACTCAAAATCTGCTGCCCTTGATATCACTTACATTCCCACAGGAACATAAATCTCTGGGTTTCAAAAAAGGTATTCGTCTCAGGGCTCTAAAGAAACACACAGCTTTTTTGTTTGATGCTGCCTAATAGTATTATTAGGTTAACATGATGAAATAGACTTTTTTTTCTTTTTTCCCTGAAGCTTATCTAGTCTCACATTATTAATCTGAAAACAGGCCAAAAGAAAAAAAACAGGAAGAGAGATACAACAAATTCAGAGCTCAAATATGGTCGTTTGGGACACAGCAGATCTTCAATAGAAGCAATTTAGTCTAAGACATGGGAATACTGAAAAAGAAACGTTATGAAGAGAGACTACTGAAGGCTGTTTCCTATCTGTTAGAGATCAAAGAGAATCAGAGCAAATATGAAATTGTCTTGTAGTTGAGGCAATAATGTACCTAATGATCTCGAAGTGAAATGTTTAAAAATCTATACTTCTATCTTTCATTTTAAAAGGTGTGCATTTTAATCCCACGAGTAATACAACAGTGATAATCGCAAAACTGTAACATAATTAAATTTAAAACCAAGATCTATTCCATCTTTGAATCGAAATTATTCCTTTCATCACAGTAAAGCCCTATTGTTTTTAAAACCCAGTGTCTATATTTTTTTAATTTAGTTCATAAGCCCCTGGTTATCACTGCAATTTTACTCATATGTAGGTTATCTAATGTACACTGGTATAGCTGTTTGAAGTGCATTTCCAAAACCAGAAAAGAACTAAGACTCAGAGACACATCACCACCTCTTGCAGAAATGTCACTCATGCTATGAATAAAGCATAAGCTTAGAAAAACATCATCACCCAGCAAACAAACAGCATTTGCTGAACCAAACACATGTGTCTGGAGCTGTGCTCCCCAGCTAATTGGAGGCAGATTCTTGTGCCGTGCCACAGGACGCCGCAGCTGAGAAACCCCTCGAGCTGGTCATGGAGAGTTCAGCACACTGTGCAAGGGCAATTGCCAAACTCTGGAGAACGAGGCATGGCCAGAAATCCCAGAAAGCAGGCTAGGAAACAACGCTGTCACCTGTCACGAGCACCCTCGACGGGGCGAGGAAGGCGGCAAGGACAGGGCCTGGGCAACGCTGCTCTGCAAGCTGCAATGAGCCATTGCAAGGCTGAGCCCGGCTCTGGGGGATGGCTGGAGATGAAGGGTGAGTGACACCGAGGAAGGATGATGGCTCCTGAGCAAACCAGGCCAGCACCTGTTCCTGCAAGAGATGCCCCAAAGCATCACTGCATCTATGTTCAGCTGTGTCCAGCCAGGCCGCTGCAAGACTAAGATGGGGATATCAGGGAGATTGGGATGGGTCTTCCTCAAAACTGGAGGAACATGCAGATTACACTGAAATTATTCAGTATATAAACAGCCAAAGTTGAATGGGAATAGGCATACCTGCAGCTGGCAGACTGCCTTATCCAAGGACACTATCAAATTCAGGAGACCCAAAGCCTCTGTGCTCATGTGATGCTGAATTTAGAAAGCTAGGTAGCTAGGTATGACTCCCTGGTATACCCAGAGGAAAAAAAAAAAACAAACAAAAAGCAAAAGAACAACAAAAAAATCAACTGAACTCTCTAAAAGCCTATTATAGAAGCAAGTGATGAACTGACGGGTACATTCACTGGGATCAGGCCCAGCCTCATCTCCGAATTGGAGGACAGAAAATTTCGAAACTCTGCAACAACCCTTCTCTTCTTTCCTGTGTGTCAGACTAACCCCGACCCGGAGCATATCTTCTAGCTCAGCGCTGCCCAACATATGGTTCCAGGCAGGATGTTGCCTGTAAAATGCTTTTGCACTAACTCCACAAATTAGAGTATTCAAAATAAAAGCAGAGCTTTCTGAGGGGGACCAAAAGGCAGAGCTGTCTTTCTGACAGAGACGTGCCATCAGCCACAGCCAAGGCTGGGAATTCATGTGTGACTGAGGTAATGAGCTAACTTGCCTCCAAAAACAGTAAGTGACCCCATCAGCCAAGCTGTGGACCTTGATTTACCCATCTGACAGCCCTGCTGGGCTGGACTTTGCAGAGCATCCCTGTGAGAAGCACCTGCAAAAGGAGGGGAAAGGAGGAACACTTTGGGCTTGGTAAAATAGGTTTAGTAGGGTTGGAAATAGCTGAGGTGATTACCCTGTGTCAACTGACTAAGGAACAAAAGCCAAACAAAAGACAGTTTGACACAACTGTCACAACAAAGTCAGTTCTGAAAGACATCTGACAAGGCAACATCTATTTTAAAAATCCTCAGGATATTAACTGCGTATTTATGTTTTGTATTAAGAAGACTAAACATCATGAAAACAGCTGAATTTAGCATAAACAATGGGCCAATAAATACAATAGTAGTGCTTTATAATAATTAAATAACCATTTGTTCTTACATTTATGTTGCTTCCAAATACTGGCAAAATTCCTTAAAATAAACAAACTGCTAGGTTTTTTTGTTTTATTCTGGGGGTTTTTAATTTTTAAAGATTACATGTGGGCAGTAATTTAGGCAAATCTGGACATTTGTTCCATTCATTTGAAGTGGAAAAAAAGTCACACATCTATCACATTGCATTTTCACTCTCCAGAAGCCAAAACTAGGACCCTCCAGGGAACAAGAAGTTTAATTATAAACTATCATTGTACAACAAGATAGATTCTTGGACATATCTCTGGGAATACGTTCAATACACTAAGCCAATATAATCTGATATGCAATTTTTATCTTTTTCTTCTTTTTTTTAATGCAAGACCACAGTTCTTTTTTTGGTGTAAAAGGAAGAAGTCAGCAAAACAGTGATTAATTAGAGAGCTGCAAAGTTTGTTGCAAAATAATGTTCATAATACAGTTAGTGATTCTTCAGAATCACAAGAACAGAAAAACAAAAGCAGTGTCACTAACTAGCAATCTATTTGTTGTTAAATGGTGCTTAAATTTGTGCTGTGTAATACTGAGAAAATATAGAGTCACAGTGCAAAACCGCATTGTAGTTTCCAGTTTCTTTAGAGCTTTTTATAATTTTTGTATCAATTGTGAAAGCAGAAGTGTCTGAATGAAAAATAGAATTACCCTCAAATTACTTTTTCCCTTTTCACACTCCTTATCAAGCAAAAGTAGGGAATTTATTCTATAATCTCCTGTTAGAAATATTTCTTAATTGCACGTGATGATAGTTGTTTCATTTATTTGCACAGAAAATTTCCTTAATAATAATTTTGTTAATAAATGACATTTAAATTAAAAAAAAAATTGAAAGTAGCAGTAACAATTGTACAACTCAACAACGACTATTTAGCCTCACTAGAGACTATTGAATAAGGCTGCATTTTAGATTTCCGTTGTGCAACAGAGAAGAAAATGAGTTATGTCAATAACACTGTCACCAAGGTCAAGCCCCAGAGGAATCCCTATGAATTCCTTCTAAACTCCCGTGCAGATCTGTAAACTATGATCTTACTCACCACATCAGTGAAGTGTGGAGCTTATTTTAAACAACTGCACACTGATAGCCTCACTCTGTTTTCACAAAGATGAACTGGATCTCTACAAAGGCACAGAGCTGTGGCATCACACAAGATGTATCCATCAGGCAAATTGATTCTCCTGAGCAAATGAGTTGCGGAAGTAAACATGAAAACTTTGTACTGACTCTAACTTAGATAAATAAATTCTGAAGACCCACATATGACATTAAAAGACTAACTTATCTTCTCCAAGAGAGATGACTGTTTGGATCATATATATAAACTGGTATGAATACTATTACCCATGGTAATAATACTGCCCATGTTCAGTATCTTTGAAGGTTTTCAAGCCTCTTGAGATCATGCAATTTCTAAACATGACAAAATGAAAATACAGTATTATTTTGCCTCAATAATGATGTTCAATATCTTAGAAAAGCTTACAGTTATGAACAGCAATTATCTAATTACTCATTCTCATTTTCCTTGTTCTTTTCCCAGCAATTAACTTTGTGACTATCTTCACATTTTTATTGAAAGTAGAAGTGATTTACAGTAAATGTTCATAACAAAGTCTCCACTATGGAGCTGTATCAGAATAATGCAGAGAGGAATCAATAGGCGGGTGTTGGTGTGTGCCCACTGATTTCACTGCAGTTGCACTAAATTAGGTAGAAAAGGATCATGACCCTTTAATACTGGTGACATTTGTGGTCACTAGTACACAAATACTCGATTTCTTGTCTTAGCTCCAGTTGTAAATTCTTTTGACAGAACAATTAGCAAGCACATTCATTCAGACAATTTGAATCAAAGCAGAGTTTGTCTTTTGTTACTTTAGTGTAAAAATATTTGATAATATCATGAAGGCTCAGACTCACCTCCATTTAATTCAGGTACCTGAAAAACAGAAGGCAGCAGCCTGGTGACTTGAAGCTACACACATAACCAACAGAGAGGAACAGTAACACTGGAAAGTGAAACTACCAACCTGAGCTGTGCAGTGCCTTCTCATTACTCTATTTAAGGTTCAGATTCTATACAGCAGGAAAAATGTATGTCTATGCTGACACTTGTTTATATACTTCACTAGTCCCAGACCAAATAAATGCTTCCAAAGTCAACAAAAGAACAATTTCTTCTGCTTCTCCAGCTCCAAATCTACATGTAGTTACTCCATTACTACATAATGCTCTTTGCTGAACAATGAAAGACACCCCCAACACATCTGAGCATGGTCCTCTGCTGTAGGAGGTAAAGAATCCCTCCAATAATTGTGTAACGGGCTCTTATCTGGCTGCTACTAAGTCAGAGAAGTATGCCAGTGATGCTAGGTGTACATGTCCTTCCTGTAGTGCTATTCTCACTTGAGAGGAAATGAACAAAAACGCCAGTTTGCACAACAGGGATTTTATCACAAATGAACTGAGAAGATTACATGGCCAAGAACTGAAAAGCTGCAAAAATTACAGCTGGAATGAATCTGATGGAAAACAATGGGATCCTGCCTCTTACAGTAAAACTGTGAAGCAGAGAAAAAGTAAAGGCAGTGTTTAACTCAGCTCATCTAAAAATAACAAGACAATGTTTCTTCTTCTTTGGTGTCCTTCTCAATCAGTGTCCACCTTCTGCAGGAACGACTCAGGAGTCCTGAGGAACACATGCTTTCTGATTTGCATGACTGCATGATCCAAAAGTGCAGCCTAGTGCATATACATGAGGGAGTGTGAAGGGACAGAAGTGCAGACAGTGATGTTTTGGGATGCTGCTAATGAAAGTACTTTTAAGTTCTATATTTCATTGCTTCCAATGGAGGGGAACATGGCTGCAAATCACTGAAACCTGACAGATCTACTTGTCTAGTGATTTATTATGATACTGAAAATAATAAGTTTTATTCAATTTTCTATATAGATGTACCCTCTGTGTTCAAGTAGTTAAAAGGGCTTGATTAGTCCTGTATACTATTAAGGGTTCCAGCCCTGCTTACTCCTGTCTTCCAAATGAGCAGTGGTAGTCAAAGAATCAGACTAGACAACAGAATTTCCATGTCATGTACCAGAAGTCTTCTGAAAAAGTGGCAGAATATTGCTGTCCTGGACATACAGGGAATGGCATGGGGAACATGCCCCAGTCCTAGATTAGAACCCGAAGGTTTAAAAAAAAAAAAAAACAAAACCAAAAAAATCTCACTTTTTCTTTCTCCCAGCCCTTTTCATTTACAAAATTTGTCATTCTGTTCTTTTTCTTATATATTTATTTGCAAATGTAACTGAAATAAACTGATTCAAGGAACTGAGAAGATATCACTACTGGTTTTTTTCAAGCTCGTATTAGTCAATCCATCTGACTAGTTTGTGATACTACTTCAGGCAGTGAGGTTTGTGTGAAGAGCAGAGCAGCTTTCTCCTGGAAGGTCCCAAGCTATTTCACTTAATCTTCTGCCTCCCACCCTGGGTCTCACTCACATATTTCAGTTTGTCTCCCTGTGTGGCCATACTGGGAGCATTCTCATGCTAAACCCACAGGAAAGAAACAGAGAAGAACAGGAACCGTGCAAGAGCCTGCCTGGACAGATTGAATAATACTCTCAATTTGTTAAGATGACTGAACTTCCCCAGTGTTATTGTTTTATCATTCCTTTGAAATCATAACTTAATACTTTTATTCTCTGTGAACTAGTACACTAAATACAGTTACTTAATGGTGAAGTATTAGAAAAACATTATTGTAAACATATAATAATAATGTAAATGTACTGACATATGCTTATGATTATTGTTATAAATACCTTTTTGGAAAACCATATCGAATTTAAAAAAATTGGCTTTAACCATGGCCCAAAATTCAGGATTCTCTTAAACACATTGGGCCTCAATCTTTCTGAGACTCCATGTGAAGAAAGTATAGGCTTTCAAAACAGACTGAGCCTGGCCATAACACAACAGGATCAGAGACATACTTCTCCTGCAAGGAAAAGCACTTCAAACACCAGGGTGCCAGTCTGTCAGCACTTATCACTCAGTGGGTTATTCTATCTTTCCAGCAGATTCCCCTTCCGAACTTATACTTCATCACACTCCTGACCTTGCTGCATGTGGCCTCTTCAGCAGAGTTCAAGTCTGCCCCATGTAAGACAGGGAAAGTTCATTCACCACTTCCCACTATCATCTCAGAGACTTGTTCATTGTAAGCCAAAATTATTTACTCTGCTGCTTTGGGCCGTTCCTGGAGACAGAAGAGGTGAAGAAAAGTCCAACCAAGAAACTGTTACACTGCAAAGAAAATGAGCAAAAATCTTCCCTTTCAGAAGTAAATGATTGCTTCTGCTCTTGTTTGGTGAGCAACTTTCCATCCAAAAATGGGATGGAAACTGAGGTGGCCAGACCATTTTATGCTCCAGCTAATACAGTGTTTCAGATCAAGAAAAACAGGCAAGGCTGCATCACTCTGGCCTGCCTCGTATGGGCTTTTTTTTTTTTTTTTCCTTTGAAACATTCCATTTGCTGTTCAAGCCAAGACAAGAAAAGAAACATTTTTAACCTTAAGGGTCTGACATAAGCCTACAAAATTAAATAGCCAGGACTAAAGTGAGGCAGGTTTTACAGTTCTTAAGAGGCTATCCTTTGTTCCTTCCTTAACAGTACATTATAGCCAGGGAAAACTTTCCAAGCTGAAAGCAAATAGGCAAGAGGAGATTCAACGGCCTTTATCTGAACTGAAATCTATGCAGGTCAGGACCACACGGTACTAAATACTCTACAAATAAAGAGCAAGTATCAATACCTTCCCTGATGAGCTTACATCTAGGAAAATAAAACAAACAGAAGATGGGTGGAGGAAAAGTCTGTGTAAGTACAGGAATATGGTACAGTCATCCCTAGAGCGGCTCAGACTTGAGCTTCCAGACCCCAAGTCTAAGTTTGGAGCAATAAATAAAATGTGCCAGACACTATTTGCAGACTCAGAGACAAAGCAGCCTGGCACAGCTTCTGTCTATACAGCTAAGCGCTCATTCCCTGCAAAACCAAGTGGTCTCATCCATATTGTCTCCTGGGAGCCCTCACATCCCCCCCACTTACAATCAGGCAGTTTGGAAATGTGCTCCTTGACAAGAGCAAAAACCAGTCCAGTGGACAGGCTAACAAACATCACAGGCCAGCACAGGCCAACAGTCTTCTGGCCTTGTTTAACTTGCAAATACAGATGTGACTCATCTGTCTCCCCTGTGATCAGCTTCAGAGTCCCTGCACCCACAAGGGAAATGTGCTACTAAAGCCATCAGCCAGTGACAGAGCCAGAAAAACATCCCATCAAGTTTTGGCACTTAAAAAATACTGCCTTTCATTGTGTAATTCCTGTGGAAAATACAAGACGTGGCAAAACCTTGCAAAATATTCCAACAGTGCGAATACACATCAGAATCAGGCTAACACAGCCATCAGGTAGAAATCAAAAAAGGAAGGGGGCTCTAGGTTTTATCAGCGTGTGGACAGATAAATTACAGGTGAACTCTTTGGAAATTTAACTCTGCTTTTTTTTTAATTTAAAAAAAAAGGCAGTGCTAGGCTAAAATATCAGCTGGGGTTTTCTTATGATCACTGAAGCCATTTTCAGAAAAGCTTTGACAAAACTAGAAAGAAACGCAGAGAGCTGATATCCACTGCGGTGCACACAAGTGTGCTCCTACAAGGTGCTGCTGGTTTTAGAGCAGAAGTTCACTGACTTCTTCACAGATGTGCTTAGTTCACCTCCCAAGAGATATCAACCTCAAAAGAGAGGGGATAAAAGCCATGCAGACTGGACTGTGACAGGGGGACACTAGAGATCCCCAGTGCTTGTCACAGCCCTCATGCCATGTGTCACCACTTCTCTTTGCCAGAGGACCCATTCCTGGAGTCTGCCTCAGCTGCAGTCAGCACTGGCTTATTTATTATAAACACTTGACATTCAGTGCTGCTGTGCTTGCTGGAAATGGATCTGCAGCACTGAGGACAGAAGGCTTATGATGAAATGAGAGTGGAAATGGGAAATGACCTTTTAAGATGGCAGGGTTACAGACAAAGAAAGGTATGTCATGAGTCTCTTGTTCTCTTCCACCACATGCTCAGAAGAAGGGATTAATAACTGATCAGTTAAGAAACTAGCAAAATTATTGCAGTATCTCTTCTCATATTCAGATCAGATGCCTAATTTTTTTTCTTTTTAATTAATTAATGTGAAAGAAAAACCAAAACAAAAAAATAATTATTATGGATCTTGGAAGAAAGAATTTCAGGAAGTATTTTATGTCATACAAAATATGACAAAATTTTATGTCAAAGAAGAGCCCTTCTGCCAATCAGCTGTTGGAGTTTTTTTAACAACTTTTGAGAGTTGAGCTTCTGCAGCTTTTCTTTTTTCTATTTCAAAAGCCTTGGGGATGTTTCTCTTCTAATTTTGAGTCCACTCATGAGCTGGGAATTCTTTTCCCAATGTGTGAGTGTGAATGATATGAATGGCGACTGCACAACTGCTTACCTCTTCTCTTGCTGCTTGCTATTTGCTTAACTCTTCCGGAAAGCAATGGTAAAAACTTTTCCACGGGTTTATTTGGATCTGTGGAAACCAGACTCAGCCTCCCTACATGCACTTATAAAGACTTCTGCAGAACAGAACGACTTTGTTTAGTATGCTACAGGTCAAATGCTTTGCTCTCACATGAAATGTGCCCTCAGTGGCCATGGACTTGTCCATTTCCACCTTCCAAATCCCCCTCTGCAAGCCCATCAAACTGATTCCAAGGAACTATTAATAACCTAAAGAGACCAAATCACTGCACCTTCATGATTTCAAGAATGAAAAGAGTCCCACCTCATTTCTGAAGTATACCTTTGGTCTCTAACATACTTGCTAATTTCTTTCATCAGTTTCAACTCACGCTCTTTGTACACACCAAATAGTCTAGTGAGGCTCTGAGTGCAGATGAACTGTAGCAGTGCAGGTGATAATAATACCTACTTTTGTCATGTATTGCACGTGCTCATCTCAAAAGCTGTCTGCATCACTTAGTTAAGCTGTTTTGCTTAATGTAATCCTACCTGGAGCAGCATGAGCAGTTGATGCTGTGTCACAAGAGAAGACACTTCTGCAAATGCCTGAGCTATTGCAATTATTGCTGCAGTTGAAATTTGGTCTGATTGATTCACTTCCAAACTTTTTGGTTGCTTTTTTGCTATTAAATTTTGGAAAGTCTCCAAAGTAAAAATTATAAAATCCTGAACATCACAGAAGATGTGCTCTTCCACATACTTGTAGATCATCTTTGGCCCACTTCCTCATTTTAGTAATTACAGCATTCCCCCAAGCTCCCTGAACACTGCTCATAGATACAAGGCTTTGTAAGATCTGCCATTTAACTCAGAAAATTACACCAAGTTAGTGCAGGAACCCTATGGCAGACAGTAGAGCAATTCACTACTAAAGCACTGTTAGGTCTCTGTATGGTTTTCTCGATGGATGTTACACTGCTGATCTATTTTTATGTGTTATTTACACTGGGACAGTGCCTGGAGGCCCCAGCCAGGGCAGGACCCCATAGTGCTGCACATACTATCAAGTAGGATGCAAGGGCCTCTCCTCCTTGCAGCCTGCAGTCTGAATTCATACTGCATGACACCAGATGGAGAAAACAGGGAAAGAGTGAGACAGTTGTTAGTAAGAGTGACAGGCAGAGCACAAGAGCTACTTGGCAATGTACAGGCAATGCACAGTTCCTGTCACTGGTGTCTGTTTTCTCTCTGTCCTTGGTATGGTGTTTTACCACCTGCAGTGAACTGTGGACAACCATTCACACACAGACTCATCCTCTGCATGTATGAAGCTCTGGGCCTCTGAAAACATCTTTCATGCCCACTGAATTAGGGCACAAAGAGGGTGATGTGAAATCACAGGTTTGGAGTGACCACAGGAGGATTACGACTTTGGGGTGTCAAGGGAGCCCAGAAGGCCGCTGATCTCAGTGTAATTCACATAATCTGTCTTTATTCCCTTACACATTGCCTGCAGCAGGAACAGCCAAGAGTCCTTATGCTGTCCAGGAACACAAGTCTTAATTCAAGTCCAGGCTGTCCAAGGAAGCAGCAATGGGTGTACCTCCCACCTACAACACTAAGGCTCAATTTTGTTGAAGATGGGCATTTAAGCTCATAGCCTTTTCACCCAAAAACATTTCTTAAATAAGGGAGTCCTTTTTTCACATCCTGATCAGAGTCACGACTGCCTTTACAAACAGAAAAAATCCCCACTGTGTTCAGGTCCTCTGTGGAAACTCTAAATGTCACTCTAAGTTTTTAGGACTGTTCAGCTCTGATTTCTAAAGCAATAGTGTTGGGTCTGCAAGGTCAAGTAAAAAACAATAAACATGAATTCCTGCAAACACTTCCGAATTGAGCATGTATTAGACATTCCCAAGTCCAGTATCATACTGGAAATCCACAGGGTCTCTGACACGAGGTCCCTGTCCCTGAAGTGACTGACTGCTCACACATCTCTGTCTCCTCACCTCTAGATGAGCCAGAGGACAAAGGCTGAAGAGCAAAGGGACTCTCCCGTTCTCTGCAGAGCCAGGCATGTAGGGAAGGGACAAGCAGTTGTGAGGGAAGTCAGATTGCAGCTGTGTGAAGGTGAGCTCTGGAGAGGCTGGAGGTGGGAGCTATCAAAACAAGAGGGACAAAATCTGAAAGTAGCCCTCTTCTTCCAAGAGTGCAAATCAAAAAGAGTAAATTACTCACAGAGTCACTGCAGAGTAATGAATGTGATAGTCCAAGGGGGGAAGGACTGACACCCAGTCACATCAACAACAGGATAAACTAATTAAGCTCCTCTTTCTTTGAAGTGAGAACTTGTGCCACTGCATGGGTCAGCAGAGACCTCAGATAGGTCATCCTGGTCTTCCTCATGAATCTGTATTGCCTCGCTTTCCCTCAGATCCCCAGCATCCTACAGCTGCACCCTACAGCAGCACCCATTGAAGCTCTCAAATTTTTTGAACTGTTCTCTGAGTAACTTTAATTTTCCCCCCTTTTTTTTTTTTTAATTCACAATGTCCATAACTGTGTTTCCTCTGAGGATCAGTCTCCTTTTCAAGGAGACAGCTACCACCTAGCATTAACAAAGTATTTGCAACTACTTAGGCTGTTGTAAGAGACATCAGAAACTGGCTGCCAAAAGAGCTCCGCTCCCATTTAGTTTTTAAGGTCTGGATTTCCAAAAGTAGGGTTAAGTAATATGGCACATGTAGGCTGTACATGATACAACATTTTTAGTAATACAGTTTTAGTGCACAGTAGCACCTCTTGGGATGTTGCTAGTCTGTGCAAGAACTGCTTCAAGGAAATAGGAGAAATGGGAGCTCTATCCTGCAGTTAGATATTAGTAAAAGATTTCCTGAATGTTTTACAAGAAATAAAAGGAAAAAAACACAAGCTCTTTGAGGTGGTTTCTGTAATTGTTTTAAAAGAACAGTTCAGCAAACACATTCAATGAAGATTTTTTAACCCCTTAAAATCAAGCCGAGTTGATTTCATTTGATTCTTATATTTTGAAGATAACATTCATCTTGCCTAATTTCAACCATCTAAAATTCAGACATTGTCTTGGCTCCCTCCAGAGAGAGTGGAGACAGGCACTGCCAAAACACTGAGTTAATTCATCCCTTGGCTCAGATACTGCACGGCCCCTGGGAGCACCTCATCCTGTACAGAAAACAGAGGAAGATTAGGTGACCATCTCACACTTCAGACAAGTGAAAAAAATCCCATCTTAATTAGCTTTTCCACTCACTGTACTTGCATTGTTGCAATATCTGAACATCCATACTTTCCGAACCTGTAACTCTCACACTTTTCCTGTGATAAATGGTAATTTTTACTCATTTATAGGCACATACAGCTGAGGCAGGTAGTGGCCAAGTTCTAGCCCTGCAAAGGTATTTAGCAAGTTAATTGTCTAAATTAGGTGTCTTTCAGTCAGCTGACAAATAGTCAGTGATGTAGACAAAGCAGTGGCAGTTGGGTGCCCTTAGGAATTTGCTAGGATCTAAGCAGAACTGACTTGCCTTAAGGACATATGTCATGGAATTAACCCCAGGTCTCCTGAGCTGCTGTCCTAACCTTTGGAATGTCCTAACATCAAGCAAATCCTCTGCTGTTTTTTGAATAAAACTTTTGAAGTATTTACAGTCATGTCATCTTCTTTGTTAAACTCTAACAAGCTATGCACACTCAAAGCCTTTCATTCTTCTTCATAAATCAAACCTGACTCCAAGCCTCCCTTCTCACTTTCATTGGTCTTCTCTAAGCTATCCTTAGATCTTAATGTAGCAGTAAGAGCACAGTGAGGCCAAAATTCCAGGATTTTTTAGGTGTTACTGTGATACAATTAAACACAGGAACACCAGCAGAGAGTTGGATCTTGCACTTAAAATCAGTGGAAATACTACATTCACTTCAGAGTTCTACTCTGGTATGCAGCTTCTGAGAACTCTGCATCACAGCACAGTGCATTGACACCACGTCCCCTGCACTAAGAGAAGTAATTGACCAAGACCTTAAAATTTAAATACTTAGGGAAGTCCAGACACAGAAAGACGTGAATCAGCAGCACACTGGCTGCTCTGCAATCACATCACACAGAAGTGTGAATTAGAAGGAAGCAACTTACTTAATTTGGAAGCAACTTACTTAATTTGAACAACAGCCTTAGGGCAGACACGGTCTGACAGGCCATGCAGAGTCAGTGCGAGGAAGATACCACTCTGCACACTGTTATTCCAGTTGAACAGTAGCTGACTCCCACATGCAGACAAACTTTATCAGTCCAGAGCAGGCTTCAGCACTGGGTGATATGTGCTTCTTAGAATAATCTTGGGGAGAACTGCTGAATGCTGAGCATGTCCTCTGACTTGCCTGGAACTTGCACCTGGGTTGCAATATGGGTAAATTTATAAAACAGACTCTGTTCTTTCATCTGGAAAGACTTTTTTGGCAATTATCTCCTTAAAGTGAAACAGAAAAGCCAGTTTCTGTAGAGAGAAAGGTGTCAGCCCCAGACTATCCAAGCAAACGACAAGATAAAAACACTATTTCTGGTACTAAACAAGTGCAGTTCTCCCCTTCTAGGATAGCTGCCTTGATCCCTAACTAATTAAAACAATCCTGTATCAACCTTGAGTTATCCAAGTCTAACCATGTTCTGCTTTCAGAAACCATGAGCATAGAGTATGGACAGCTTGTGGGAAACACAAGGGTAAAGTACTATGCATCTTTCAAAAAAGATATTGAAATAGTTATAAAAAGCTTTTCAGACTTGTGATTATTAGAGGGATATTTGATCATCTCCTGTATTAACTAGACCCCCAACACCATACACAGTTAGCCCTGTGTTGAATACAGTAGCTTGTTTGTGGACTAGCTCTTATTGTCCAAATAAGATTCAGTTTCTGGGAATATCAAGAAAACAAGATTTTGCAACATCCTTTGCATGGAACTGCCCTGTCCATCTTCTGAATCAGAAAAAAGTTAAATCTCCTATACCAATATGAGAAAGTTCTGCCCAATCAACCAGCTTCAGAACAAGAAAACACGCTGGTTGTGTGTCAGGGTTTCCAACCTGTCTGGCAAACCACCAGAGGAAAAAATTACTCCAATTTTACACACACCAGAGAATCCCAGGCAGCAGTGTATCGCTGTAGGGGAATGAAGAGTAAGTGCTTAGGCAGCAAACACTGCCAAAAACTCGAATGCCTATTTTGGGACTTTCTCCCAGCCTAACAGAAAAGCATGAGGTGGAAATGACTGCTACACAAGAAAAGCCACACATGGGACTGAGGTCACATCTTCAACCTGAAACGTCCTCAAAGATCTCTGAGCAATTGCTGCAGCCTCCACAGCATAGCTGGGTTTTCCTTCTGAGTGGTGGCACACACGGCCTAAGCCTGGGAGGATTTCCATAATATAATATAAGGGCAGCTCAGACCTGATCCCATCAGTGAGATCTAGTAAAAGAAGTTGGGAAAAAGCTACTGATCTTCTAGGAGAGAACACTGGAGACACCAACTGAGGATCCTGAATCCTGAGCACAAGGCCCACACAGCCACACAGGCTGGCTCTTCAGAACAAACTGTTTGCTCATTGTCTATCACTAATTTCTTCATCCTCCATCAGCACCTTTTCAACTTTTCTAACTGCTTGTGCTCACACCTCTTTCTCCCATGTAGCACAAACCAGAAAGAAGGCAGTCAGTTTAAACAGGGTCATGCTTCCCAAGCATCAAACCAGCATTTTGCTGAGAAAAGAATGAAAACAAATTGTACTCTGCCTACTGCAAGGCCTTGTGAGATTCCCCGAGGGCCACCACAACAGACCACTGTAATCTCTGCTGATGCTTGCACTGAAGATAACAATGCTGCTTGTTATCAAAACCACTGCGTCCCAGTTATTCTGGCCTTACACACTATTTCTCTCATAAAGATGAGTGCAGCACTTTATAGACTAATACTTTATCTTGGACACACCAAATCCCACTTTCCATTGTGTCATGTTGAATTCCTGGATGGAAAACAAAACACAACAAATCCACACACATTCCAAAATGCTTTTCTCACATCACTTTAGTGGCATTTACCTTGTTTGTAGGGAATAGAAGGAAGGAAAGCACAGAAAGCATGGAAAGTACTTTTTTTTTTTTAATACCATTTACTAGAACAGATTTTATTACCCATAAATAATGGTGTAACCTAGGATAAAAATAGAAATAAAGCCTGTCTTCACTAAGAAAATGACTATATTTCATCACTGACCAACTGCAGAACAGCTGTGCCTGTGATATCAATGTTATCACAAAAGAATTTCTACCATTGTTGTGAAAACCTGGCACAAGACCTGAAATCTGTCTGAATACTCTCCCTTTAACAGTTTAACACCCCACGTGTCAGATTGCTAGAGTGGAGTACCCCTGGGGAGTGAGAGATTTTCATCATGTCAGGGCCATTTCTGGGAATTGACAGGATACAGGAAAACTATGCCTGAAGTTTTTACAAAAGCACAAGAGAGAGTGTATCTGTAAGAAGGAGATGAAATTTCAGAGGGGAGTCCAGAAGCAGGAGCAGATTGTGCTGTGACTTTAAACCACCTGGAGAACTTCTGCCACTAAAAGGTAAGGATGGTCAATTCCTGTTAGGAAAGACCAAGCCCTTGCGCCACAGGACATGCTGGCAGTAGCACAGACCCAGCACAATGGAAAAAAAAAAAAAAGGATAAACCATACAAAATCTCACCTTGCCTTTGAATGGAAGACAACAATTGCATTCTGCTTTTTTTCTTTTTTCTCTTGCTTTGAAAGCAGATGTTTGGGATTGAGACAAACACCCTGCACTGTTTGCTGCACACATCTTCTGCTTTTCTGTCAGGCTGTGAAAAGCTAGAGAAATTGGCAGCGGAGCTTTCAGTAGTGTATTGTACCTCAGTATTCATTCTTCATCCTTACAAATCAATGTACAACAGCAACAAATAGAGAAGAAAAAACAATCTTTCCATCATTCCATCACTTAAGGAGCCAAAGCACACTAACTCATCTTTCACCAAGAAGGAAGGGTTTGATTTTAAGTACCATTGCGGAGATAACTGTCTGTGTTACGAGTTTCATAATGGTGCTGGTGTTGCCATTTAGGAAAGTAATGAGCTGTAGCAAAGTCACGGGAAGCAAAGGACACAGGAGCTCCAGTCTCCTGAGGATAGCACAGCAATTTATCTGTACTTAAAAGTGTAAAACTCTTGAGGGAAATAAAAAAATAAAAACCCTAATCTAAAAAACAAATCACAGACGTGAATTTGTAGACAGACACCTTAAGAAAATCAGCCCATTTACACCTTCACACATAAACTTTATTATGTGAGTTTAATCAATCTTCAGCCTAAGCAGTTTATTTTATCTAAGGACAGAAAATCTTTCCATGTGAAAACTCCCTTAATTTCACTGGAAGTTGCACAGGTTGTTGGGATGTTATACTGGGGAAGGTACTTCTTTGCCATAAATCCATTTTTTACTTTTTTTTTCAAGCTGAGGCAGCTTTATGAGATGAAATATATCTGCTTTTTGTAAATGTCACTAGAGGACTCTAAACACCAAATTGTAACTCCAAAACAAACCTGTACACTGCAAACGGTATTACCTATGACATTCATCTTAAAAAGATAGCACAGAGGAGCACAGCTGAATGCACCTTTGTTTTCTAGAAAGAGCACCTTTAAGACCCTTGGGCCTAAACAACGTTAGTAACTTCCTCAGATGCATCAATTCTCTTACTTCTTCCTCAGTTAGGTGGGGGTAACATTCCAAAAATTACATCACATCAGCTTTTCCTTAAAGCCTTTAAAGCTTTGAGTTCAATTTGCAAAATAATAAATTGAGTCTTAAAATAAACACCTTGGATTTCATGAGGTCTGAGAAAACCTCACTTCTGACAAGATTACAGATTGTATAAAACATCACATCAACTGACCACAATGACTCAGACTGTAGTTATGTAAAGCATCCTTGCCTATTAAAATAGTTTTAGGAAAAAATCAGATTAATAACAGAGATTTATGATATTAACTGACTCTTCAGTCAGCCAAGTTCAGCCTTAAAGATAAAGGATAAAACTGTATTTTGCTGTTTCCTGGCTTTACATGTAGCCACCCCTGCCCACAGCACCTGGGCCACAGAAACAGGCACTGCTCTGCCCACCTCACCTGCACAGCTGAGGTGGGCTCCAAGTGTGCCCAGTTCTCCCCCAGACTGAAAGAAGATCCACCTCTGCAACACTTTTCATCCAGCAGCTCCAGGGTTAGCACACTCTTTTGGGAACAGGTAGGATTGATCTCCTTATGATCAGCTCAATGGTGTAGCTCAGTGCCAAGTGGGAAATATCAACACTGATACCAAAACATTAACTGGGGCAGATCCAGCAAAAGAAGTCTTATCCCTGGAAGATGGCGCAGCAACTATGCAAAGCCAGGCTCTTTCTGCTGGGCCTGACACCAGAGAACTCACAAAAATGCGTACTTTGGTGGCTGAGAAAGCCACGCTCCTGAACACCAGCAACACCACTGCTCTGACCCACGCCTGGGAAACTCCCTGCCAGGTCACCTCTGCACCTGAGCCACTGAAATACGTGCTAGAGATTTCTTTTACAGTTTAGTTTTTATTTTAAATATTGGCAGAAGTAAAATACTGACCCTACTCATATCTGTCTGCTCTCATTGAGATCGCACTGCTGAGGACCCCAAATGAGTCCCTTGGCAGGGGGCTTGGAACTTGAAGATCTTCAAGGTCCCTTCCAACCCAAACCATTTCATGATTCTGTGAAGCCTGACAGGTCCCTCCCAATGCTACTGAAACATGGCTAATAAATTAATAAAAGCTCCTCTGAATGACAAAAGGCCTACTGCTTGTAACTAATGGCTATATAAACACAAGTGACAAATTTGTTCCTGTGTCTTCTCTGATTTCTACTGAACAAAAACAGATCTTCAGAGAGATATAACATACGATTGTTCTATTAGTAGGACATAGTTTAGCAGCAGCTTTGAAGATTTATTTATGTTCTTAATAAAGGTTTTAAGCACCTGCTCAAAAAAAGGAAATAACAAATGAAATTAAGTAAAAGGTTTATTTAAAGGTAATTTATATGCAGGTGGAACCTTTCTTTCACAACTTAAGAGAATGGATATGAAAATGCTACATTCTGCAAAGCTACAGATTATGGCAGTGTAGAGAACTTTACAGTTAGAGCTGGTTCTTACTGTAAATCCTGGAGAAAAGGAACTGCACTTGCAACAGCCTATTAGTACTTGTCATTGCCCTTTATTTCATTTCCCTCTCTCAAAGGGGAGCTCTCTGGATACCCAAGGCTGTTATGAGCATTTTTCCTTTATTACACTGTTTTAAAGCCTTTTAGTATAAGCCTTCATAAAACCTCACATATATGCATTATAAAATTACAGGGGAAAAGTTCCACATGAAAAATTAATCGTATTTCTTCTTACTATTTTTTTAGCAGAGATTCTGACATTAAGCATGAGAGCAAGAGACATTGTTTTAATTCTTCATTGTGGAAGGGGAAAAAAATCAACTTTTTGCCTTTGGTTAACAAAGAATTTTTTACATACTCCCTCTTTGCAGTCTCCCCCTTGCAAAACCAAAAAAGGATTTTAGACAGACAAAAAGTAACCACAATTATATGGAGTGTGTCATTGATAAATTCCAGGGGAATACAATAAGCTAGGTAGGCACATACCATTAGATCTAGCTGTTCAAAATCTTAAAATTCTAGCCAAGATTAAGTGGGACTATTTGACCACACCAGCCCTCAAGACTGCACTTAACTTTTAAAAACTCAATCTCACTCCAGGCTTAGACTTTAAGAAAGTAACTCTTTCAAGAGAACATTTTACACAGCAGCCTATCTTTAAACATGTGCTTAAGTCTCTTGAAGTCACTAAGTACGGACAGACTGAGAACAGGCCCAAGTCTTTCATTTTATGACAGCTTTAGTTTTGTATAATTTTAGTTAATCCTAGGCTTTCTGTTTCCAGTGCATTTAGGCGTGAGTTATGCTGACACAAGATGAGATCAGACTTGGTGTTGCAGCGTCTTCAGGAATTTTGGAAGAGGATGTTCCAGGAAAATTGGTAACTTCTCTTCTGCCCACCCCCTTGGAGAAAAAAAGTAAGAAAGCAACAACAACCCAGCACGTCATTGGAGCTTGTTTAGATGGTACAGAGGTTTTCAGCCTTTCTTCTGGTCCATGACATCTGCTTCCTGCAAGTCTCCTGATTCTCTGACCAGCTAAATTGGAAACAGTTTAATTATGGTTATTTATTTTGCTTTTAAACTGACCACATTATAAGAAAAAGCTCACACAACTCTTCTGTTTATAGAGGCACAGGAAGAAAAATATGCAAAGATGTACAAAAAAGGATAAGTGTTACTGAAAGCTGAGTAACACACACAGTGTGGAATTCATGCAGTGCAGAAAGTCCTCACGATTTACAGGTCTCTATGCACATACAAGCTCTAAAGCATGAATTTGTCTTTAGCCACATACGTTCTGAGAAACTAAAAAATAAATGTCTCTAAGTCTGACCAGGGAAACTATTAGGGAAACTCTCAGGTACCAACAGAGCTCTGAACATTAATCACATTTTCCAGTTACGTTAGGAAGTGCAATGACTTAGTTAAGGCCATTATAATGTCCCAGGCTTAAACTACCACACCCATGACACTGACAGTCAACTGAGTCAATGATTCAACCCAGATGGGAATCCAGGTTCTTCTTGGCTTACTGTTATCTTTTCTGCCCATTAGGTTATGTGACTTCCATAAATTATTTTGCAGTTCCCGTTAAAAAAAATAAATCCATATGATGCTAAATGCTGCCTCCCAGCTGTAACGCAAAGTGGAATTTTGGACCACAGCACTGCTTCCTGACTCATCCTGGATCCCCTCCATGTGACGTTGGATCCATCTAAGCTGGGGAGAGCAGAATAGAAGGGTTGTGTTTTTCATTTTTTTTTCTTTTTTTCTATCACCCACTGTCAGATAACACGTGCATGTTCTCGTAGCATGCCTCTAGAATGAGGAAAAAAACCAACAATACCAGAGAGGGGCCTTTCTGAATACACAAGAATAGAAAGGAAAAGATAAAACGGTTAAAGATTTATACAGGGATTATTCAAATAATGACTCACTGCCATTGCTAAGTTTAAAAAAATCTATAAAACCCAGACAGAAATGCTGGGGCAGGGGGAAACTGTGTTGAGAAGTGCGACAGAGGTGCAGCACTAAAAAAGCTAAAAATAGCACACCCATGGAGCAAAATTTCCTTCACACATAAATACAGCCACTATGCTTCACGTCTCATGCACATGGCTTTACTGTGAGCTTCTCTGTTGCTTGTTTGCAGCTGGAGAAAATCCAGAAAGTAAGGAAAACAAACACACGGCACGCTCCCTGCGTCTATCTGATTTAATGACATTTAGCACACACCTTTGGCTCTTTCCAGGGGTTAAAAAGACAAAAGGCCAAACACAGCTCCGGCAATCCCGCAGGCTGCCTTGCCAAGAGAGCGCGGTGGGAAAGCCTGCTTAACCAGCCCCAAAGGATTCCCTCAAGGAGGAAACCTCAAAGAGTACAGAGGTGGCTCAGTGGCCAATTCCAGCACCAGGGGCTTTAGCCAAAGAAATCCTGGCATGTGCTGGGAATTCAGCTGATTCCCAGCTGATGAATCAGCCTCTCTGGATCCACAGGTGACCCGCATGTCTACACTGCAGTGGCACACAGTTAAGTGACATCTGAGATTACAGCTGCCGGGTTTTCAACAGCAAAAAGAATGAGAGGAAAAGCAAAACAGGAATTAAAAAAGAATTCAGAAGGACATCGTTATTTTGGCCACCCTGAGCTAGCAGCACGCTCACAGGGTGACTCCAATGATTATGGCTTTCTGCCACTTAAACTGTAAAGATCCTGACTGCGTCACTCGCTCCTCTGCTTGTTTTGTGACATGGAAAAGAGACTGAGCATATATATCCCTTCTGCTAGGATCAAAATAAGGACAGGTGCAGCTGGGATCATTTCATCCTTTGCCTTTGCTTTTCAATACCTGGCTATTTACATGGTTAGCTGCTTAATCATCATGACTTAATCTCTGAGTAATAAAGATGTAGTATCCTCAAACACTTTAAAGGGTTCTTTCCCAATGAACAACATCTATTCCCATTTAACACTCTAGCTTAATTAAAACTTCCCCCCCCCCCACTCCCCCCAGGGCCTTGTTTCATTTAATTCAATTGCAAAACCCCAGTAGAATGTCCAGGCTGCAGCACGATTTGCATAATGAACACAGTGGTATCTGCAGTGAAAACATCACCTTTCACAAAACAAACAAACAAACAAACAAAACAAGAACATTGGGAAGCAGAATAAGACCAGAGCAATTACAGTGTTTTGGAAGGTTGTTTGATGGCACAACCTGCAGTTGAGAAAGAAGCAGGCAAAGGCCAGAACTTGGAGTGGGGTCAAACAGGGGTATCAGTCTTCTGGGGATCTGACCATAGCTCCTCACCAAGAATGAAAGCTGAAGGCAGGAATACAACTTGAAATTATATCTTTCTCATATTAGTCACCTTACTCAGTACTACTGAAAGGCACTTCTCCCTTCTTGGGATTATTGTCCAGAAAACACCTACCAGTTTTTGTAATAGAAGTAATTTCTGTATTTTCAGACACAGCAGAGACTGGTGAAGCTGCTATTTCCATTTCTGGTTAAAGCACTCAATGGGCAGAGCCCACACACTGACTGCAGGAGACTTGGATTCACAACATTTCTGCCTGGTCTAGAGCACCGCTCTCAGTGCTTCAGCACTGCACCCAATGGGAGCCTGTTCTGCTGCCCACACCCTGAGAATCCCTGCTGGATCCATCTCGTCGTAAGAGGGAAAGAAAATTTAGTTCCTGGATCTCAGGCTAGTCTGGATGTCTAAGCCAAAATAAAGTTCAACTAGAAGTGAAGCCAAGCTGCTCAGCCTGATCAAGGCAAAAATGCTTCAATTTATGAGACATCTCAGAGCAGAACTTGTCTTGTAAATTTTAAGAAAAAGAGGTGTGGCACCTGCAGAATTTGGATATCTCTGTTTGACAGTAGGTTTATAATGATAGATTAAAATACCCAATTCCTCTTTAGAAAACTGTTTAAACATCCAACTTTCACAGAAGACTTTGGCCCTTACACTTTGCCGGAGATGATGCGCTTTTCTGGATCAAGCCCATAATAACCTAAATAAACTAATTAAAAGGCAAAGATAAAAAATCGCATCAGTTATACTAATGAACACTTGAAAGACAGTATAGAGGTGTTGTGCCACTGGCACTAAACACCTCCAAATGGTAAACAGTCTTTTTATTTGTCCCCCAGATTTGCAAGTAAAAGAAAGTGACAAGCTACATTCTTCAAGTTCTTGCCTGCATCTTCCTGGCCACTGTCAGAGACACAGACACAGTGTGAACTGCTGCTTTCTCAGCTTCTAGTCCCATTTATCTCTATTATTCTTGGACAAGTCGCCCCAATTCAAATCCAAGTGAAGCTCTTTTTGAGGAAACATAGGTGGCTGCTGTGTGCTCCCGCAGCACAGTCACCGATTACCTAACGCACTCAGGAATGTTTCGCTTCTGCAAGCAACAACTTTCATTTTGCAATATTCGCTGCAAAACAAGGAGCTTTTCCACCCTGGGAGCTCCTTCACAGAGTGAAGTGAAGTGGTCCCTGCGAGCAGGCGATCATCCCCGCTCAGCGAGCAGCCCGGCCAGCCAGGTGCCCTGCGCTCCAGGGATGGACGCGCTCTGCAGTCGCGCTCACGGCGATGCTGGAACACTATGGGGAAAGGAAGGAACTCCGCCACCGCTCCAGCAAGCAACAGTTCTGCTGAGGAGCATGGGCTGATCATGCCCTGTTGCCTCCCCAGAGCCACCGCTGCGGAGCAGGAGCAGGCGCGGGGGTGCCGGGCTGAGCCCACCAACTCCTCTCCCATCTCACAGCCTCTACGCCCCGCTCCCCAAAACTAACTCCTTCTCTCCCTTCAACCCCAAGCTCAGCCCTGGCAGAGCTTAGCCCTTTCCTAAGCCAGCCTCATCTCTCCGCTGACAGGTGGCCCGGGGGCCGCCAGGTGCCGGCACCGCTCCGCTCCTGCCGGGGCAGCCCCGGCAGCGCCCGGGGCAGAGGCGAGCGAAAGGTCCGGGACACACAGAGGGGACCCCACGCACCTCCCCACAGCGCCCGCCACCCCTCCTCCGCGGCGGCGGAAAGTGCCCCAGCGGCCGCGGAGCNTGGAGCGCAGCGGGGCCGGGCCCGGGCCCGGGGTGTCGGAGGCGGTGCGAGCGCGGCGGCTCCTCCCCGGCGGCGGCGGTGGGAGCAGCGGAGGGTCTCGCTCCTTCTGCGCCGAGTGTCAGACTTTCCCTCGGCCGCCCTCCCTCCATCCCGCCACCCCTTTCCACTCCCTCGCACGCACATGCACACCCCTCCAGCAAATGGGCTGCCGCCTGAGAGTGCGCCTGTGTGCGCGGGTGTCCNAACAAGGAGCTTTTCCACCCTGGGAGCTCCTTCACAGAGTGAAGTGAAGTGGTCCCTGCGAGCAGGCGATCATCCCCGCTCAGCGAGCAGCCCGGCCAGCCAGGTGCCCTGCGCTCCAGGGATGGACGCGCTCTGCAGTCGCGCTCACGGCGATGCTGGAACACTATGGGGAAAGGAAGGAACTCCGCCACCGCTCCAGCAAGCAACAGTTCTGCTGAGGAGCATGGGCTGATCATGCCCTGTTGCCTCCCCAGAGCCACCGCTGCGGAGCAGGAGCAGGCGCGGGGGTGCCGGGCTGAGCCCACCAACTCCTCTCCCATCTCACAGCCTCTACGCCCCGCTCCCCAAAACTAACTCCTTCTCTCCCTTCAACCCCAAGCTCAGCCCTGGCAGAGCTTAGCCCTTTCCTAAGCCAGCCTCATCTCTCCGCTGACAGGTGGCCCGGGGGCCGCCAGGTGCCGGCACCGCTCCGCTCCTGCCGGGGCAGCCCCGGCAGCGCCCGGGGCAGAGGCGAGCGAAAGGTCCGGGACACACAGAGGGGACCCCACGCACCTCCCCACAGCGCCCGCCACCCCTCCTCCGCGGCGGCGGAAAGTGCCCCAGCGGCCGCGGAGCCGCGGGGGCGGCCGGTACCTGCCGGGGCCGGAGAGCGGCCGGA